>JAQISU010000256.1:2102500-2148177 GCA_029339505.1 Unio delphinus | reverse complement strand
TCCGGTAGTTTAAGTGGTTATAGCGTCCGCCGGCCGAGTCATACCAAAGACTTCTACAAATGGTACAAACAGCTGTCCCACTTGGCGCTCAACATTAAGTGGTTAGTGTTAGAACTGCAGATATCGTTGCGATATGACTGGAAAATTGTTATGTACTTAAAGTCGGGCATTTACAATAATTCTTCGGTGCACGCATTGTTAAGGAAAAGAAAATCCAAGATGCATTTAAGAAAAAACAAGTTTAAACATTGGCATTGTAATGGAAACAAAGTTCAGGTCTCAAATATCTAGTGTTCTATTTTACATTAAGCATAATTTGAACAAGTTGCTTAATATCTAGTGTTCTGTTGTACATTACGCCAAATTTGAACACGTTGCTAAATATCTAATGTTTCTCTTTTACATTACGCGTAATTTTACAAGTTGCTAAATATCTAATGTTTCTCTTTTACATTACGCGTAATTTTACAAGTTGCTAAATATCTAGACCAAAACTCTTTCTACCACAAACAACCAAGCATATTTTAAGAATCTAATTAAACAAGTAAAGTTTGACATCAGTTTATTCGTTTGTGATAAATATAAAAATGCCTCTCTCTCTCTCTCTCTCTCTCTCTCTCTCTCTCTCTCTCTCTCTCTCTCTCTCTCTCTCTCTCTCTCTCTGATTTGAATTCGGACTCAAAATGTTTCTTGAACCCAAAATTTAAATGTTTGAAGATTGCGTTTCGATGGGAGACAACTCTGCAGAGCTTAGTTCGTTGCCGTATTAATGGCAGATTTATGTTCGAAAAGCACATACCAAGAAAAACGAAATTGTTCTGTTCGGAGTAAGTGCAAAGAAGGAGTGGATATGGAGAAAAAGATGTGTTGAGTCTCAGTCAAAGCAAGAATCAGTTCAAGTGTTGGGGAGCGGGGGCAAAATTTCAAAAGTACCCTGACTTTCTCCGAAAGGGCAAGTTAACGTTTTAGTCTATTTACTCAAAGTGTGCATAATACCCAATAAATGTGCGCACGAATAAAACGATGGTCAAATTTCAAGTGACAAGTGAATGTATATTTGTGACTGTGTATGAGTGTGTACGTTGTCTTTTGTTTTTCAAACGCGGGGGGTGGGGGGGGGGTGGAGGAGGGGGGTCTGGGAAAAGCGCGGACACCCGCACACACCCGATCCACTTCTGCCAACTTTAACATTCTGTTTCCAAACCGATTCTCTTTCCGAGTTAAATAACTTCGTATCACGTAAAAGAGATTCGGTTATTTCGTGCTCCCAAAATTTCTCGTGTGGTTCTGTGAGATTTCCTATTTTAAAAAATGGTCTTGTATACATGCTTCAATGATTTCCGACAGAAAACGCTTCGATTGAACTTTGTAGTGAAACTATAAAAACATCTTTTCCTAATTTATTTTGTTTTACATATTTCATGCATTCTAAATAAATGGAAAGCTTAAAATTAGAACATCTATCATCATTTTGCAAGGAGACGTTTAATGCTGGAAGTGTTTCACTATCATGTGTTCATGTGTAGACAAACAAATGCTTTATCTCGTATAGTCTGGTTCCCTGTTTGGTATGCTACCATGCGTTGCACTCCGCTATTAGTATAGCGGAGTGCAACGCATGGGAGCATACAAAGCACGGAACCAGACTATATCTCGTATTCACAATGACATATTACGCTACTTCATCTCATCAGCCAATCAAATCAGTTTCGATATTTTCGGATAGCCTCGTTTTGACGCCGCAAGAACCTCCATTTGAATTAACTTATACACGATCAAGGATCCATGTTACTCATTATATGAACAAACAAAAACCAGTCACGGTGAAAATAAAATAGAGTATACATGGGTTTGGCTGTCCACGATTCGTTGATAATGAAAAGTACAAATTTATCTAAAAGAATCTAGGGAGACCTTATCCGATCCCGAAAAGAAAAGACAATGTTTATTTATTTGCTGAATTTACAGATTCTACTTTGAATACACATTACTAAAATCAGCAAATGACTTTTTAGGTGCGATATTGCAAACACGTGTTTTATTGTAATATATATCCAAAACAATGCCATGGAAAATATGATTTTCTCTACACGAAAGGTTGCATCAGGTATGGATAATTATAGGCTTGATCATGAGCGTTCAGAATGTTAATGTTACTGATTTGTAATATCTTGGCGTTTATATGGGTTTACTAAAGGAGCTACATAAGTACCGTGGTTCCTGAATCTGTTCGACGGAAACATACGTTAACATTCGGAGCATCCGCTCAACCTTTCTGTCAGTTAAATGGTTCTAGGTGTTTTGACTACAAGTGCTTTGACCATAGGTGGTTTGTCCACAGCGGGGGTTTGACCACCAGGGTTTTGTCCATAGGTGGTTTGTCCACATGTGGTTTTTATAATAATAATAAACTGTTATTTAGAGTTTAAAATTATGGTTCAATTAATGAAATTTTATGTAACAAGTTGCCTTTGAGTTGCCAATAAGTGAATGCTAATTAGTAATTAACATGTAATAAATAAAAGTCAATAACAGCTTGTTTTCGGTCCACATAAAGGCTGGTGCCAGGCCTACTCGATTTGTTATTAAACAGAAAATGAACACAAATTAGGCAACAAGTCCAACGTTTCACAAATTAAGGCTGTAGATCTACTAGAAAATTACACTCAGTCCTACAAAATACATACCGCATATAAATGATAAAATCAAATCAAAACATTAATGTCATGCAAATATTATAGTTAATGGAATAACAGTTTTATGGTTTAGTAAATGACAGGTGTGCAATAGCACGCAAATATAATCCATTGATAACGTTAAGATATACATTACGCACCTTATAATTCTTCAACTATACAAATTTTAGTTAATTAAATGCCGCAACTTATAATCCCTGAAGATATGCTTTACGCGACTTTTAATCCCTCACTTTAATCCCCAAATATACTTACATCTAATGCTCCAACAACTAATCATAGTCTTTTCATATTATGGTCAAACCCCCTGTGGTCAAACCACCTATGGTCAAACCCCCGTTGTGGACAAACCACCTATGGTCAAACCACCTATGGTCAAAGCACCTGTGGTCAAACCTCCGCGTACCAGTTAAATAACCTCGGGAAAAAGTTGTATTAAGACACATCAATTTGATGTGTTTGGTGATTCACCACTGACATTTTGATTAAAATCAGATCTTCGCTGCCCTACGTGAAGATTTGTCGAAGACCGCTTAAAGGTCATGTTCTGGTCACCTATGTTTTTACCATAATCGTTAATTTTATCAACAAATCAGATGAAGTCTTATTTCTTCGCGTTTGGAGACTGAAAAGTGTAGATGATGAGCACGAATGTGTATCGAACGATTTTATTCAGTTTCTGATTTTTTAAAGCTACATTTCCATTACCTGGTCAGAGGTCACCAGAACATGACCCTTAAGCGGTTTTCATCAGATCTTCATGTAGGACTGAATTTTAATCAGATTATCACCTCTGGCAAAATGCATCACATATGTTACGACAGCAAAGGCTGAGAATATTGTGACTTTGTCTCATATCACCGGTATATTGTTATTTGTGAACAAAAGTAGTTCAGAATCGAGGTTTCTTTCATGAATCGACGGAAAAGACTGCAAATATTCCGACTGAAAGATAAACAACGATAGGGATGCAGAAATATATTGTCCGAGTTGGAAATTTTCTGTTTCGTAAAAGCGATGTTTGCAAGGTTACTTGTCCCTGGATAAGTAAATTGAGGCATGTATCTTGAAAGGACAGTAATTCCCATTTTGTCTAAGCAATGTTTATTCATACTTTAGAGTGGGTACCGTACTTGTCTGTTGTATAATTACAGAGTTTGTGCTGCAATGTATCGATTAGGACTGATACTAGCCACAACTTCTATGGATAGAAACAATGGAAGAAAACAGTACTAGTTTAGACGATGTCATTACAGTACTAGTTTAGACGATGTCATTGTATAGTTACATCAGAATGGATTTCGTTGGCTTTAGGATAAGTTTTCCTCTTGTTATACCTTGTTTTGAACCAAACACTGGACTCTTTGAAATCATTATTATCGACAGCTAGGATTTAGTATTCTTTATTTCAGGAAAGCATTTGAATTAATAATGTTCTTACCAAGCTAGAGCGGAATGGTGAAAAGTTGATCAAGAAGTCAACAAAATAGGCTAAAAATAATCATGACTGCGACAGGGAATACGATTTTTTTTTTAAACAATGTGAGTTCAACGAGTCTTTGCTGCATGAGTTTCCTTGGTTCAAGACCAACGTAAATCGTACAGTCGCATCTTGTAACATACGTAAGGGTACCGTTCAGCATCAGATAAAACTAGTGGATTGTTTGCAAGACAGATTATCACAAGGAAATAAATACTGTTTTAACACTTAAAAGTGCAAAGTTCAATACATGTTAATAAAATATTTGATAACGAAAAGGTCAAATGTGCAAAAATAAAGTTGTGGATGATTTAGATGGAGTGGTAAATAGACTGTTAGCCAAACATTACAACAAGCTGTTTAACACAGCATATACCATAGCAAAGGAGAGAAAACGTTTTCAGAATGTGAATTTCTTTGTGGGGTTCAAATCAGAAATAGAGTTGAACATCAGATCGCATCAGCAAAACTGCATGCTTAGACTTCATCGATAGTATAGTTGACGTCCTACTGACAAATGTCAGGGATAAGATATCTAGATTTAAATTCATAACTCCATCCTTTCAGATGTTTGTACTGACTCAGCAATTATAGATCACATACGCATTCTTGTTAGATTTGACGACTCTGACCAATAAAGTCTAACTGCAATGCTTGCTAGCGTTGAAATTCATGAAAGTTCAGATTCTGATGGAGTTTTTCCTGCAATTATTAGGGGACTTTGTAACCTCGACAAATATTTTCATGTTTCTGATAACAGACAACATAATAGCCCAGGTATTGTTTGTATTAGCATGGATGTCGCAACTGTAAACATGGGAATAAAGAATGATGTTTCTAAAAGGCTTTCAGACACTAAATGATACTCTTGTCATCATAACACACTGTGTTGATACTCTTGTCATCATTACACACTGTGTAATAACACGTAAGCTAGAGCTTGATGTTTTAAATGCAGCCAAGAATTTATCTTAATTTGAGTAGTTCGAGCACACAATCAACAAAGGTGCTCACTTTTTAGTGCAAAAATGAATACAGAAGTAATTTTTACTCTTTAGAGAATTTTATAATATATCATTTCGGAATGAGTGTATCGTTGACGGCGATTAACAACAAATGAAATGTGTAATTCCTGACAATTGTCGATGCTGACCTTGCGACTATATCACATTTTAGAGGCGGCAAAATCATCAAAGTCTGATTTTAATGAAAAGAAGCAGAAACCGTACACAAGCCATGTCCTCTATCAGTCAGGCGTTTCTAAATTAAGTAGATTCGTCTCAGCTAGACTTATCATACCAACGCACTTTAAGAGAAGTGCGCAAGAAACCGTTGTCCACGGTTCGGTAGAATGACATGCTACACACACACACACACACACACACACACACACACACACACACACACACTGACAAGCATTTTTTCCACATTTATTATGTAGGGACTTAGTTGTTAATCTTAGCAATTGCGCACTAAATATTTGAAGTGACTAGTACCATGTTTTATGGCAAAAATGAATTGTGTTTTCAATGTCAATAACATTACAACGCCCCGGTGGCCTAGTGGTTAGAGAGTCCGCCGCGGAAGCGAGATGTCGTGGGTTCGATCCCTGGCCAAGTCATACCAAAGACTTACAAAAAGATACTAACAACTGCTCGCTTGACGCTCATCATTAAGAGGTTAGTGTTAGGACTGGTCTGTCTGGTGTCAGGATAATGTGACTGGGTGGGACATCATGCACCGTGTCTGTGGCATGATGCCCCAGTGCTAGGCATCAATATAAACGTCCTAAACGCAGACATCGTAGCGATATGACTGAAAAATTGTTAAAGCTACGTTAAAAATCCTAATCACACATACACACAGACACACACAAACGTGTAATATGAAAATACAGCTCAAGGGAGGCTATGTCTTAATGGCCAGTAGTCTTGTTCTCTCACATGCCTTTGCGGTGCTATATATCAGTGTCGTGGTATTAATTTATCTGGATAACTAATGGCGGGTACGTTGCACTCGTCTTAATGAGGAAACGTTAGTATCACCACCTGACGACTGCGGAGCTTCCAAGCTAATCCAGCTCTCCCACCTTGTTCAGAAATACCAGGCTAAACCTGAAAAGATAACATGTTTCACGTAATCTAACAGATCAGTAAGATTTAGGTAAATGAAGTAAAAATGTGTTGGATATTAAGGGTGCAAGGATAGAAACGAACATTAAACCTGACATAGTGACAGTCAGAAATGTGAAATTATGGGTATATAATTAAAATGAATATTCGTCCCAAGAATATATGAGATTTCTTCAGACTATGCTAGTATGATGTTTACAGTCTAAAAAACTAATGAGGTAAGTTTAAGACAGCTTAGTGGATAGTGAGGCTTGACATTGGTCAACAAGTTGTACATACCAGTATACGGGAAAGCTAAGTGATGATTTACTAAATTAAAGATTACAAAAGTTAGCTAATTCTTGATGGAAATTATAATTTGGATTGTTCAGATAAATACAGTTATTCACGTGTATCACATCTAAATTATCGGTATCAATAGATCCTACATCTTCAACTCAATGTGAAATTCTGATTCTCAAAACCTGTAAATAAGGATCGACATTTGCATATGTGTGACATGCACCATGTACATATTAAAATTAACTGTGCATATCTACTTGGAATGATCGGTTTGAACATTTCCAGTGTATTTTAAGTGTCGGTTTACAATTATTAAATAAACTGGATCAGTAGAATGTAATAACAGCTGATGTTATAATACCAGATTCGGTCAAAGTAATAAATTAAAATATATTATTTACATAAGTAAAGAAAGTTTGGTATATTTAATGTGCATATAGTCAAATACGGGGATAACTGTTAAAATATGGGTAGAGTGAGCTCCTATTATATGTACTGAATACACAATTATGATCTCAAGCGTTCTAAAATATATGACCATGTGCTCATGTAAGATATATAATCATGTTAAGATCAGACGCACAAACGTAATTCAAATGACCTGTTTGAACCTGTCTGGTGTAATATTTAGAGCCATATTAAACAGTTATTATTAGTGATTAATATTGCATAATGCAAAATGGTTAATTAGATATGGGATAGCAGGTTATGCCACAATGCCGCACATTGTCAATCGACGTCTTAACCAAACTAAGCAATACAAATGAACCATTTTCAGTTAGACATGCCTCGTTTTGCTGTTTACTTGAGTAATAAACCTTTGGGAAAATATATTGCATCCCTTTGACCTATATTTCTGTTGACATTTTATATCTCTGACAGTTTAAAATGACTTAGTAAACAACCTGAGTATGCTCTTTAGTAAAGTTTTCATCTCGATCCTGTCATTAGGTATCACAAAACTAAATGAATAAACAAGTACAAAAAGTCATTCAATCAGATACGTCTTGCCCACATGATTACCCGATCATAAACACATCAATTACCTGCCTGGACCCTTAATAGTCTGAATGACCCAAGGGCACAATGTCGACTGAAAACATATCGTCCTGTGCTTTTAATTAAAGACCTCGTTCTTACCTTACGAGATATTTTCTTTAACAGACGTTGAACATTATCTGCAATTTGAACTTTTAGATGACGTAGATAATAATGATGATTAAAAATATCAACCCTATATAGGCTATAAATGCAAACATATTTGCAAAATTTTAAAATTGTAAATTTTACGATTATGAAATAACATTTTAACAGTTTGAAAAGAGTCGCATTACGCAAAACTGTCAAAATTTCATTTGACTACCTTTTGTAGTAATCCTTAGATTTTCACTTGAAATTGTTATGCCAAAGTCACTGATATACCTCAGATAATGTTTTTCTTCCTATATAGTTCCTATATATGTTTGTCGGTACTGAACTTGTCGATGTTTCCAAAATCTTAATAAATCATATCTTAATCTAAAATACCTTAGAAGATTAACTCAGGGTGAAGTTCTTGTCATACGTTAACCTGCAATATTATGAGAGGATGGGGTGTTAACAATAAAACGTGTTGGGTCTCAAATTTCTCTACTATGCCTCGTTATTCACTGTGCGGTGTCACGAAAATACACACAAACACGGCATAATGCTCGTTTTCTGTAGAATAAACACATTTCTTTAAATGACTCGCAAGAACACCTAAACCTAAAACAAGCATAACCATCAACATGACAGGCAAAGGGCTCTAAATTCACTGTGATGATATTCGTTGGTACTGAACCGCACGTAGTATATTGTGACTTCACACACACACACACACACACACACACACACACACACACACACACTGAATAGTGAAGACTGGCTGGGTTGTTTTACATTAGCAAGGAGAATGATGGATACAAAAAATAACCAAAAAATTATATTTTGTTCAAGGATGGAGTAGAGAGAGGTCAGGGAACCAGACTATAGTTCATTACTTCGCATGCTCTCTGCTACGAACTCCGCTACACGATTTTTTACTAGTTGCCGCATTAATATATTGGCCTGACAATTCCGGCCGTGCACGAGCGAAACGGCTTGTATAAATAGTATCATATGATTTCATGACAACAATGACAACTCTGATCGGCCAGCACATATTGGGTCCCATTTATTGGCAAATAGTATCCTCACTGTACACTGGTAAATGCAATAAATTTCGACTGATGCACTCAGTATGCATTAATCTCGGACAAACTACGTAATGAAGGATCGTATAATAGCGTCATGTCACATAAACACCAGCGTGCAGTTATTACTCCACAGGACAGAACATTTGTCAGTGTACCTGAAATTATACCTGCTCAGCATGTATTAATTGTACCCGATATAAAAACCCTACTGGTATAGAATATTTTGCTGAATCATGTAATTTAACCTCAAAGGTGGCAAGTTCGTGTTGGTACTCTACACTCGCAAGACCTCCTAAGTTCGCTAAACTCAGTTTTAATAGGCTGTAAATAAGTGGACCATCTTATTAGCATTATAACATCATAATGTGGGGGGGAGAGGGGGGGGCAAGCTAAAAAAGAGGATATTTTATTAAGAAATTATTAATTTGTGAATATAACTGCGTTTGAGTTATTGTTAGAAAAAAGTATGCACGATGTTGGAGGTAACAAGAAAATATATACATCGTCGAAACAAATGCTTATTTACAATTTACAATATAAGTGGAAAATATTACTCGTTAAAGGATGCAAAGATTATTTATACGAATTTATTTGTAACTCTTTTGTTTCCATTTTTAAATAAGTATGTTGGTCATAACCGATGTCATACAAGATCCATCTTTAAAGTGTAGGAAATGTTAAACGATGCTTCAACTTTCTTAGTAATAGTTTCTGAAGAGCCAGTTAAATTGATACACATTCCTTTCCAAGTTTAGTCCAAGAAGCATACCTATCAATGTTTTAAATGTTTCTTTTTATGTTCGTACTCATATTGTTATTATTATTATTATTATTATTATTATTATTATTATTATTATTATTATTATTATTATCAGTAGTTGTATTTAAAACTTCGTTTAACCATTTGATATTAACAGTTCTTGCTTGTTTATTTGCTTTTAAAACTATTTCATCTCCAGCTTATATTAATGATAATAATAATAATAATAATAATAATAATAATAATAATAATAATAATAATAATAATAATAATAATAATTTTTGCTTGTTTGTTTGTTTGTTTTAGGGTTTAACGCCATTTTTCAGCACAGGATAGGCTATATATGGCGGCCAGTATTATTGGTGGAGGAAGAACCCGGGAAAACCCCCGGAAAGAACCACCGACCCACGAGAAGCTACTGGCAAGCTTTCTCACATAACTACATTAGCCGCATCTTAGACTCGAACCCACGCTGACAGAGGTGAGATGGCAGTAATCCGTAACGGAAAGCGCTTTAGACCACTCGGGGCCCCCTTAATAATAATAATAATAATAATAATAATAATAATAATAATAATAATAATAAATATAATAAATATAATAATAATAATAATATTTGCATCGTTTCCTTTACCGTTAATCAAAACCTGCGGCTGTTATTATATGCATTTTGAAATGAATTTAATGTGCACATTAAATTAGTAAATTTTATCAAAAATGATTAGAGACTATGCGAAATAAAACTTGGCAAGATCCAAATTTTATTAGATGTTTGTTGGTCTATTTTAAAATTGTATATTTAAATATTGTTTGTACGTATATGTCTCCGATGGCCTAGTAGTTAGAGAGTCCGCCGCGAAAGCGGGATGTCGTGGGTTCGATCCCGGCCAAGTCATACCAAAGACTTACAAAAATGGTACTAACAGCTGCCTAGATCGGCGCTCAGCATTACGATATTAGTATTATGACTGGTCTGCCTGGTGTCAGGATAATGTGACTGGATGGTACATCATGCTAAATGTCTGCGGTATGATGCCCCAGTGCTAGACATCACTATAAACTGCCTCACTGCAGACACTGTAGCGATATGACTGACATTTTTTAAAGCTACGTTAAAAAACCTAATCAAACAAACAAAAAACATATATGTCTAAATTAAAAGATCTGTTTGCTTAATGGGTAGCACTCGAAGAATTCCTAATGTTCGAGATAAAGAATGAAGAAGCATTAGAGACAACACTGAAATATAGACATATACATTAAAGGTGGATAGAAATATAAACATATACACTAGTTATGGACAAACAAACAAAGCCTGTAATATTGTCATATCCTAAGTGATTTGTAATGGGAGCATCCAGTCCAATCTGTAGGTTGTAGAATTAGGCGGCAAATCAACCTGAGTGATGATCAAGCAAGGAAAGTATGAACCTGATGGTATTATATCCCCTTTAAACCCAGGGATTCATCCCCATATACGCAGTTAATCTGCCAAGACACAATGTGAATTAGTATAACCATAACTCTTCCATTATATCAACGAAGGAAAGTAATATGAAGCAAACATTTAATAACATTTCCTGTAGCTTTGTTTTGTAACCAACATTCATCACATTCGAGATTAAAAAGAATTACTTTTTTAATTCATATTTTGAAATAGTGTGAAAAGTATATTCCACCATTATTTTGTATGCTTCCTGTCTTAGTTTAGCAGTTATAGTGTTCACTACAAGAATAATAACATGGAAATTTCTCGACAAAGGTGTCCAGGACTAGGACTGTGTATACAAAACAAATTTCATGTAACGTCATTATACAAATAAACTCAGCTCCACCTAAGCTCCTGGCCATATCCTTTTGTGTTTAATGGTTTTGTTATCCTTCGTGTATAGTATACCATTTTTTCAATTTTATTTGCGCATTTAAATATCAAGAGTGGGGATATTGTTATAATATTTGTCTGTCCGTCAGTGACCACCTTTCCTCCTAAAAACCACGGGCTAGAAAGTCATAATTATTTTCACTTCTCTTACTCCTATAGTAACCATCTTTGAAAGGGGGTGTCAATTTTGACTCCCTCCTCTAGTCCCTGGAAGATGTCAAAAGTCAAATGTACAAAACATTCAATTGCAAAGAGATTTTTTAATATTCCTTATATTTTGCGTTATGATCTCTTGGGTCGCAGCCTCGATGCTGGGGGTCAGAAGTGTAGACGATTGGGCCATTCATACCAGGCTTTAATGAACGCGAGACTTCGCGTTGGCAAGCCATCGAATTTGTTCTAGATGTTTAACCGTTAAGAAATGTATTGATAACATCGAAAAAGTTAAGTAGCATTTCGTTCATATTTCATTGCTAAAGATATTTTGTAGTGGCTAGAGATACCTCAGTTTACACACACACACACGCACGCACACACACATCCACTCATCCACCCATCCATCCATACAGACAGACAGACAGAAAATAACCTGACTACTGCTGCTTGTAAAAACTATCTAAAGATTTTATTTTAAAAAATAATGAAATGACACCTATAGTTTTTCAGAGTAACACAAATATGAGTAAGTAAACAAGAAGAAAAGTAAAACATACTCCTTAGTGAGGAAAATCTGCCTCTCTTTTGACCAGGTAAAGGTGCCACAGGTAAAATAGTGAATAATCAAAAGGTGCCACGGGTAAAACATTGAATAATCAATAGGTGGTGTACTTCGCACCTAGCTTGACAGAAAGTAAATATAACAATGGATCCCTCACGTCAAGTAAATTGAACTAACCACAACATTAAAGCTAGGGTTAAATCGTGCCAGCCTGATTTGATTTTCATGTCGATAGATGAAATACTACAGAAGTAATACTGAGTAAGACAAACATGTATTTGTGCATAAAACCATACAATACATTTCCGTGATGTACTGAACTCCAAGATAAACAATAAGAAATCCCTACCATGTGACTTATTCCAATCGGAAACATTTGAGGGTACACGGAAAAAATATATTTGTGACATTAGTGTGTGTATATGTGTTTAATTTACAAACACGATGATCATGATGTCTTAATAAACCAGGAGTAAAGGTCAAACATGTACAATTTTAAAATGAATCCCTGACAGATATCAGTCAATATAATTAATGTCTTGAGTGGCACCTTACATACTTCTGGTGCATTTATCTACAATGTACGCTGTTATCTTGCAAAAGTATTTTAATGTCGATGCTGGGGGTAGACGGATATCGTCTCTGTGCATCTTTATCTCTCTTTATCTTGTCAGCCTGTTTAGAGCTCAAGTTTAGATCACATCCCTTCTCGTTGGTCAAGGCGTACGAAGGTATCGTACACGAACGACATCACCGCACCTTTCAAAATGCAGAGAAAGAGATTGAACACACTGATGGAAATACATTTGTAATAAATTTTAACATCAATGTTTAATTTTTGCTTGCAGATGTCGGCAATCTCTCTCTCTCTCTCTCTCTCTCTCTCTCTCTCTCTCTCTCTCTCTCTCTCTCTCTCTCTCTCTCTCTCTCTTACTTTACAACGTACACGTGGTTAAAGAGCCCTTGTGTTGACATTAAAGAGCTTGATAAAATCAGGATGTGCTGACACCGAAACCTACAACGGGCTAGTTACACTATTGATATAACAGGCAGTGAAACTTGGAGAATAATGTCAACATCCGTGCAAATATTTATCAAAGAGGGCCAGTAAACATAAAACATACTTACTCAACGAGCAAGACAACATTTTGTGGAGTTCAAAACTATCGGACAATTCAAAACAGAATTCCAATCCTGAAACTTTTTGTAGGGTTCGCGGTCTTACAAAAGAATAACATCAAATGTTTCTAGTAAAGAATTTTGCCCCAATATTTTACAACAAATATTTTTACAACACGCCATTTGTCCACCACGCTGGCAACTTGGCATACGTGATCCTTGTTAATGCGCGATTAATGAATCATATATATTTATAAATTATTGTGAGGCCTGCATCGTTGTTATGTATACAAAAGGTCCCCCTTTTTTAACCATATGATGTATTTAAGAACCGAAAAAACACTATCAGCTAAATACAAGAACGAAATTGCGATTACAGTCCACTGAGAAATACGAATGAAATGCGCACTCAATCTATGAGCCACGATAATTTTTAAAAAAAACTAATGCTAATTTATAGCAAATAAATAATCAGTATCACTTTCACAAATTATCGGCATAAATTGGAATTGAAAAGTAAAATACCCATAGAGGAAAACAATGGTCACGCAAGTTTACAGGTAAGTATACTCTTACCATTAGATGTCAATGTGACCAAGAAATCTGCATATATTACCCCTTCGAAGGTGAGATCCGCCATGTAATAATAGTTGCCGCGGTTTGTGCATGTAAGTGATAAGCAACAAATGTACATTACAAACAACTTATCAATGTTTAATCTCAAAACAAATTAGCTGAAAATCAGCCTGGTTTTATTTCATTAAAAGAGTTCATTTGAACTCTTCGCCATGCACGCGTTACACTTTGACACATACAAAACTGTAGGATGATGATAACAATGTGCCCCATGTCACTCGCACCTACTTATTAGGGTCATAAGATTCAACGATCTCCACGAAAAGACGGATGTGATCGTATCTCGCGTGCGTGGTGTTCCCTTGCTTCGGAAGTCAATATCTACCTTACTGACACAGCTATTAGTCCATCAATTTTCAGACAGTATTCACTCTTTTAAAATCACAACAACAACAACAACAAACAAAAAAACACAGCACCAACAACTACTACTACTAGCTCGACTGCTACTATTACTACTACCAGGGCCGGACCTAAGATTTTCAGGGGAGGGGGGGCCAAATTGTTATTGGGTTAAGCGAAAGCGCGAAGCGCCGAGCCTTCGAGGGGGGTCCGGGGGCATGCCCCCCTCGGAATTTTTTTTTAAGGATGCAAAATGGTGCTATCTGAACCTTGAAAAAGGGATCTAACAAAAGTGACTAAAAACTGCAATGTTTTAAAAACACTAAAAAAATATTTAAAAAAATAAATAAATAAAAAAAATTAAAAAATTCGGAACCCCCTTTGCATCTTTTATCAAAAGGAGTGAATAGTTTTTTTTTAAAGGGGGGGGGGGGGCCGGGCCCTCTGGACCCTATAGCAGGTCCGGCCCTGACTACTATCACGACTACTACTACTACTATCACGACTACTACTACTACTACTATTACTACTACTACTACTACTACTACTACTACTACTACTACTACTACTACTACTACTACTACAAGGAAACTCTATGACTACAGAAGTCATGATCATCAAACGTTTTACCTATAATATATATTGAATAACATGAATTGTTGGCATCGCAGTTCCGATTCAGTATAGTATTTTGTCATTCTGGGATCTTGGTAATGATATAAATAGGTGTCGATGAGTTACATTATCTAGAATGAGTTAGGTTTCAGTCACCAGCCCGCCCACCACTTCCTCGCCCGCTCCTAAAAAAAGATAACAAAACAACAAATAAATCTACGAAAGTGTATGCCAGCCGAATTTGTTTACATTCGATGATTTTATAACCCGCATTCAGTTCATTGTCTATAAATAATTTACACACAAAAAAAAAACAACATTTAGATAAGGAAGGTTTAACGTTTATATCCTAACGAGATTTGTTAATTTAGATACGAGTCAATTGAATTTCGCATTGGTAAAACATTCCCTTTTCACTTCTTTTTCTCTGGTTCGATCACTAACTCTGCTGTATACGACCTGTTGACATTCTGTAATTTTAAGTGGATGAGAATTCACTTTACGGACTACTTAATGACATTTTCGAACCACTGACAATAAGAAAAAAAGAGCGTGAGAACTTGTCTCAGGGTAAGTTGACACAAAATAAATACCGTCCGTCTCCACATTTCAATCACATCCAACTTCACAGAGATAGAATTGTTGTCGCATCATACGTCGGCAAAACTGGGTCTATGCAATTTGTCAGCAGTAATCAATAGAACAAACAATATAGGCCCAGATATACCAGCACTTTTTGCGATATCAGAATAGGATCTAAGTTGATTGTATTTCGACCCGTCTTGTAAGTGAATAAAGACTGCACAGCAAACGTTTAAAAAGCAATACAGATCGTATCAAGGTCAGTCAGACAAATAAGAATACATGGTGTATCCCCACGCTAAATTATATCTCAGCTTCCGGCATGACGCTACAACCAGGAATAAAAAGTATGAAAGGAGTCACGAAATGTAAAGTCCGGAACGACGTCAGTACCAGATGAGGAAATTGGATATTAGTCATAAACATACATATATAGGCCTTTATAGCGGCGAAACTTGCTCTTGTAAATGTATTCTGTTTTTGTTTGCATATCGCAAGAACTGATCAGCAACTTTAGGGACATTAAAGAAAGTGGGCTCCAACAGGTTGGTATTAGGATGTTTATAGTGAATCCTATCATGTCACAGTTTCAAGATTATACCCTGTATCACGCAGCTCCCGAAGATGGGCGTGGAAGCAAAACTCAAGGTTTCTATGATTGAAAGTGAATAACTTAATCTGCATTCTTAATTTAAAATGCCGACATTTATTGAGTTTGATAATATTGTCAAATTAAAACCTTTTTTTTTTATAAAGAAAATATCACAAAAATAGACGTCACTTATGTGTCGGTTTGGTCGTATGGTGTACTCCAGACGAGGGGCTTGTAAAGTACGGAGCAGTGATTTAAAACACAAAAAAGATGGGAAATGGTCCTTGAATCGGCAAAAGGTAATGTATTTGAATTGATAATAATTAATGTGTTTTCGTAATTTCAACAAAAAAGAGTACGTATCTGATTACATTAGCAATGCAGGAGTTCAGTCTTTCAAGCACGTTTTCATTCAAACCTTTACCATCATGACATTTCCCTTTGTATATGGTAACATGCATTTATTTGTGTATTAACCAACACATTATAATGACTATTTTATCGTATAGACGTATCAAATATAGTTACTACTGTATCGTATAGCCGTATCAAATACTCAAACCCATTCATCAATAATTGTCAAGTCTCAATTGTTTTGGAATCCGCAATCTAATAAGATCTTTTCTCTATACATATTTCAAAACTTTCCTTCCGCATCTGAATATCAGCACACATTGCATACAGTAATCTGCATTACTAAAACCTGCAAAAGCTGCATTTGAGACAATGAAGTTCACTAAGTATGGAATTGCTGTTTCTTGAAAATTAAACCTTCTCCAAACAGTGATACAAACACACAAACACTTACATACATACATACATACATACATACATACATACATACATACATACATACATACATACATACACACACACACACAGACAGACAGACAGACATAAATACTTTTTCGCATTGACAGGAGGTGTCAGTTGTGCGTTAGTGCCACTGAAAAAAGATTCAACTAGCCTTTACCAAAGTAGAAGTGGGTAAATAACTACAAGACTGAAATTACATGTCTAAGTTGATAATTAGTATGTTAGCTAAGAGTATACGTAGAGAAGGAACAAATATCAGACAGCTGATTATCTGGGTAAGAAATCATATATATATATATATATATATATATATATATATATATATATATATATATATATATATATATATATATATATATATATATATATATATATATTAACAATTTTGACCGTGTTTGTAAGGTCGTCTACACTTAAAATAAATTTTATATCTGTTCTAGAATTTGTAAAAAAAAAAAAAATACAATGAAGAATGAACTGTGACTTAAGCGATTGCCCCTAAGTGAAACTCATTATTTCTGAGTAAAGTTTGCTGGAGGCAGGATTACATAAACTAAAAAACGACCAAATTTGTTACAACACCAATAAATCCAGTGCATGGGTTATTCTAAAAAGCACACCAGCATTGCAACTAGTGATTTCTAAGCCTATACTTTTACTGCAGGGACCATCCTATTGTATGGCGCTAAAAAGCCTAAAAGTGCTCGTGCGCCGTTAAAATTCAAGCAAACAAACAAACAAACAATTACTGCAGGGACCTGATGGTCTAAATCACTCGACTTTACAGATCACTGACAGATCAGCTAACAGCAACAATAACATCAACAACGTATTTTCTAAAATCAACTTTGCCTGAACTTTAGCCGTTCTCTTTATTACGGTAACTATTTGGTACATCATTTCATTCTATGGAGGAAAATGTCTCAACACTTTTCAGGGTCCATGTAAACGTCTCGGCATTTGCTTAATTGAGCATATCCTTGAAAGTACTAAGTGAAATGTTACTCTCCAAGGTGTGCGTAAAGTAGGTAATGAAGACAATTATTATTTTCAGATCAGCAATCGATCCGTAGAGAGGTCAACAGGTGTTTAGCGAAACAGACGACCACCTTTTTAAACCTTGTTGATATTTTACGCGCAGGTTCGTATCTGCAGAGTGTATTGGTCCCCGCGAAGAGCGATTGTCAAACCCACTATAAATACAGCGGTCGCTCTCGCATTTCGCATTCAGTAAGCAGACGACAAAGAGAGTATACCTACTCCCTGAAGATTTCAACATGGAAGCTGTTGTAATTATCAACCCGGCCTCTGAATATAACGCGGCCACAGAAAGAATTAACACGGCACTTAAAACTTTAAAGAAAGAACTGGTAAGTCATTTTGACTTATATTTTTCTTAAAAGTTTGCATAATTTTTTTTAAAGGGTTTTTATAATTATCCTTTAAAATTATGCACCTGGAAAATCCATTCACATATCTCGCATAAGATAGGTTTATAATATTAATCAAGATGTATTGTGATTACCACAAATGTAAGGTTCTTTGTACATTCATTTAATAATTAAACTCTCAGCTAGAATGAATTTGTATTTCCTACTATTTTTAAAGAAAATTTACGTGGAATTTTCAGGAGTTAAAGTCAAAATTATTCTGAAATATATATATTGCAAGTTGTAACCCTCTTTACTCTGCTATTTCATTATATGTAAATGATATCGAAATGAAAATGATAAATTATTTTATTCAATCCCTAGAATTAAACATTCCTTCTTATATATGCTGATGGCACAATAATACTTTCGGTGTATATTCAAGGTCATATTTTCGTGATAAAGAATTTAGAAACTTAATAGAATTTACAAGTTAATGTAGATAAAAGAAAAAGTGTTATCGTCGGAAATATAAAATATTTAAAGGAAGATTAAAACTGATTATATCGAAGCATATAAATAAATAGTGTTGAAGAGCTTACAAGAATTTCTTTTAACATTAAAGTCACAGAAGCATTTAGCCCTTTAAAGCCGCAAAGCTCTGTTTATTAAAACAAAAGATGTGATGATTAATATTGAAACTGACATTTATCTATTTGATACATATGTTCTGGAGAAAGTACAGAACTATCTATGTATGTAGTTTGTCTTTATAAAGGAGAAAGATACAGAAAAAAACATGTGGAACTTTTGAAGAGACTATTAAAATTCTCCAGGCATATAGTAAATATCATGGTTTATGGGCGGCTTGACAGAGTCCCGATTTATATACAACGCATATTAAAATGATATATTATTGGAACAAGCTGCTATCGTATCCATACTTTTTCTAGTCACTTAGAAGTGCGCTATAAATAATTTTTTGTTAAATCTATGTTACAAATACCCCCCTCTCTCTCTCTCTCTCTCTCTCTCTCTCTCTCTCTCTCTCTCTCTCTCTCTCTCTCTCTCTGTGCAAAGGAATAGTGTGGGTGCGTGGTTGCGTGCGTGCATGCATGCATATATGTATGTATGTTATTTTTGTGCCAATCAGAAAACTGTTTTTGACTCTTTATCAAATTTTCTAGTTTTCGCCTATTTCTGCAGTTCTCCTTATATGGAGGAGTGCTCTCTTTTGTTTGGAACGCATCAACATTTTTTCCAATTGTCTCGTCAGAACCAAAACTGTGTTACATAATGCATGTCCTTTTTGTGATAGTTGGTGTACCTCATAATATAAGCAAAGTTGGTTTCAGAAATAAGGAATCTACTTGAATTATGAAAACAATGCCTCACCTGATCAATATTAATCAAGTATGAGTCTTCATTTGTACTAATTAGTGCTAACAATCAAATTTTACATGGTGATTTGCATGCCTAAATTACAAGACAAACATTTAAGTATTGTAGAGTAAAACTTAAATTATTTCGACTTGTAATACCATACTGACAGAAAAAATTAAAACAATTAAGGAAATGTAATTGTGACGTTTTATTGTATTATTCGTTCATAGTTTAAGAAGGTTAAAATCAAATAAAAAGTAGTGCATGATGGATTCTAATTAATTAATAAATTACATGCCTCGAAGAATAAGAAAGCAAATTAACTTTGAATATTATCAGTCACCTTGTTCGCAAGTTGTGTTTTACATCAACAGTTAAAATAATTTATCAAAATGTAAACTTGATGTAATAAACGCTTTGAATGAATAAATCGCGATCAAATAATCTTTGATCTGAGTTCAAGTGTAAAAGTACGAATATAATAGCAGTTTAGTCGTCAATGCATACATTATGCTGAAATTAAGTAAATATGAATTATCCCAAAGTGAAAAGTGGAAATTGATTGAATAGAAAAATGAATTCTTTGATATTGACCTACCTTTACGCTTTCGAATAAGATACTAGAGAACAAATATTACGTCAAGAAAGTCGTTGAAACAGATCAGATTTTACTTTGTTCCAAGAGCATTGTTTTTCTTCTCACCAATAATTTGATACTCCCCATGAGGGAAATCTTTATGGCCTCCTGTCACTCGCACCCAAGAGGAACAATGAAACTAAAAACAGTTCAATAGAAAAAAGGTGAGATTCGGTCAGGATATACCCAGGAATTCTCTGAGGAGGTTTGGTATGAGACTCCCTGGGGAGAGTGACTTGGTGGAAGATACATTTGGAAATTTCACAACATGAGTAGGGATATTGTTTTATTCAACTATTAGTTATGTGTCACATTAAAGAGATCAAAATGTCAAATATCTTGTGAATTATTTGGATTTAAGTGTTTGACCTTTTATTTTGCATTTCAAGTGTAACACCACGTGAAAACTAAATAATTTAAATGACCAGATTCATTTTTTCTATATTTTTGTAAAACAAAGAAAATATGCATAACTACTTTTTCATCAGAGAAAATGCGTAAATTCACTTGTAATATACATTATTCTAACCATTTGTAACATAATTTAGAACTATTTGTTATAATTTTAAAAGGAACATATCCTATTAAAAAGTATTTTTAAAAATATTGTGTTGTTCTCTGAAAAACATTTTTTTTTGCATGAAAATGCACATAGCTTACGAAACTATTTTATGCCATTTCACTGTAATTACTCTTGTCTTTTATTATTCAGTCTTACAAAGATAACAATTTAACAATTTAATTTGGACAATAATTATTTTCACTGATATGAATTATACTTTCCCATGCAATAACTAAGTTATACTTTATTGAAGAAAAAAAGAAATATATATATATATATATATATATATATATATATATATATATATATATATATATATATATATATATATATATATATATATATATGTATGTATGTATGTATGTATGTATGTATGTATGTATGTATGCGCGCGCGTGTGTGTGTGTGTGTGAATTTTTTTTTTTACTATTCAGCTTTGAAACATATCATTAGACACAGGATCGCAACCTTGATACAACATACTTGACTTTTAATTTAGAAATGTCCCAAAATAGCTAAATCACGAGACTGTGATACATTTTAATTTAAATAAACAGAACTTTGATTCGATTACGAACCTTTTCTGTTTATAGTTATTTCTCTTTGAGGTCTGTCACGTGACCTGAGCATGGGCAAATTAAGAAACATTTACAAACAATGACTTTTTCCCTCCCGCTATGCAAACGCATGCTTCCGACTTCGTCGTCTACAAACCACCCAGAGAAAATAGATTTGTAATGTAAATTAAACTTTAATCGCCCCACTATTTAAACGTTTTGTAAAACCTGCAGTTGCCCCTAGTGATCTCCATCTTGGCACGTGGACGTTCCACGGTTGCCAGGATATTGTGTGAAGGAACTTCACGCATTCAAGCGCAATAATAATTGATAACCAGTGTAAATAAGCCGCTATATAACCCCATGCACAGTATCACGTAAACTAATTCTTCAAAATTATATTACAGTTGGACATGAATTATTTTTAGCACCTGTTTAATGGCTAAATTACTTTTCAGCGTGCATTAACCGTTGGGAAAATTGTCCGCTCGTGCGATAAACCCATGCCGAGATGCAAACATATATTATTAGTATCTGTAAACATTGCCCCTACAACCAGTTAACATTCCACAAAGTGTGATTTTCTCTGATATTAAAACTCAGGATCCTACAAAATGGTGCAATTATGTTATTAGCTAGTTTTGATCCCTTCACTTAAACGGTTGAAAACGTACAGTAAAATGTAAAGAATCCGTTTAATTGAATCCGTAACCTTGTAGGTACTCAATCACGTTTGAAAAACCGACTCAATACTTTACATTTAAAAAAAAAAATTAAAAAAATTAAAAAAATTAAAAAAAAAGTCGTTTGAAATAAAATGAATATGGCTTGGGGAAAAATGGTTTTTGTTTTATGATGTTTTCATATAATAATAATAATAATAATAATAATAATAATAATAATAATAATAATAAAACTGATATTATTATTCGAAATTGAAAATATTTTTCATTTAATTCTCTTTTATTTCTCATAATGGTGTCTCACCCCAAATAACAAAAACTACATATAATATTAGCTGTTATCATAGCTTATTTTCAATTCTTCAAAGAAAGGTTAAAAATCGACAATGAAATGTTTCATTTTTCCAGCATGTTATGTATTAATTTTATTCGAAAGCTGAAATATTGGTAAGATACACCGTATTCCGCTCTTCCTTTTAAGGGATAGGGTAGGGTTTATAACTTCGCAATTCTAAAGACGGATAAACACAAAATATTTATTATGACTAATTTGATGACGATGACGAAGAGTAAGACTGTAATGTGGCTAAACGAGAAGATTAACATAATAATTGCTTTTTCTGGATAACAAAATTTATTAAAGCTTTCTGGAATAATATTGTAATAATGTAATAAATTTTGAACATGCGCATTTGATAATGAATTTTTAGATTTATATGATTACTTGTGTGAATAATGGGAATATCTTTAGCCAGAAATAATTTAGCAATTACTAGGAGGAAAGGTCACGCAGGAAAGTGTTAGTAAGTTTTCATGATGCCATGGTTGACTAGTAGTGAAGTCAGCCAAAAACCGAATCAATGCCCTTAGAGTCCATATTAAAATCTAATGGTGTACATTGGTTGTGTGACTGCAGTAGCAGGATATACGGTAGGAAACCGGTAAATTAATGTAGGAATAAATAGGACGGGATTCTGCAGATACCGTTTATGTCGCCAGGGTGGTAAATCTGGTGCAGTTATATGGCGACAAAAAGCCTATAAAAGATACGTTGACTGGCCTAAGGGAGTAGAGTTAAAATAGTTCCATGTTATGGGGAGAGTTGTATAGCTTCTACTTCGTGAACTGCTGACGGTAGGGAAACTTGATGAAGAGAAACCATTCAGATGTGTGATTTATAGATATTGGGCAGGCTAGAGATATGTGGTCTTGCATAAATTAGAATAAAAGTTATGTATTAAACGGACACGTCGAGCTTTCTAGTTTACAACTTTAAAGTGTAAGGAAGTCTCTCGAAATGTGGGGTAAACTTATGACTTCTAGCGGGAACCGCGCCAGGGTTCGACAACCGCTCGGTCAAGTAAAGACCCCTGGCTTGTAGCAATATATATGTGTATGTTATATAAAGTTCTAATACATTTCAGTGACTCATCTCGAATTTTGATCCTCGAAGTGTCACAAGAAAAAGAAAACACTCCAAATAAGAAATTTAACCGAATCAAGGCATCGTGTAAACTGATTTAAAATGGTTATCAAACCGGTCAACAGCAATATATCACTATCTTCGCTGTCACGCGTGTTAACATTTAACCGTACTTGAAATATGTTCGTGTGTTGGACAATTGTAGTACATCGCAGTCGACCTTTTCCAAATATTTAGAGTGTACTCTGTCTGATGTTTATATAAACAAAATTTAAAAAAAAAACAGCATAATGATGGATTATGTTTAAATGTTGCCTGCAGCAATCTATAAATGTTGTAATTATAGAACCAGGATTAAAATTTTTAAAACACTAGGGAGGTGAAACGTTAAATTGAGGATATAGATATGTCTTGCTAAAGTTTTTTTTTTTTTCATGCGTGGTTTTTCTTCATCAATTACGATCTATTGGCCTTCGTCAAAGCAAAAAGAGATTTTTCTGGAAATAATTGACGTCATGTGTTTTGCCTCATGTAATCGTTGAAATCCAGGCCAATGATGTTGCACAAAAAAAAAGAAAAAAAATCCATCAACTCCTTATGTACACAGATGTTCCTTATTTTCAAAATTGCTTTTAAGATAGCAAAATATATCATTGATGGAAAATAGAAAAAAAATAATGTTGAGGGATCGCGAAGATATTTTAATAGCGTTCAAGACATTTTATCAAGGCGTTTGGTAAAAGCAGCTCCATTACATAGTAATGGCTATTAGGCAAGTTTCTGGACATGAATGGTCAAAATGTTCACTGTTGTTATTTTCAGATATCTCTCCGACTCCAGGATGTTGACATCCTGAAGCAGCTGATCTCCATTAACGAGACGATTAAAACCATGTCCACTGAAGAACGAACAAAGAGGAATTACAGACACAATTTCCACAAACATGCGACCAATTTGTATGCGACTTATTCGGGCGGTAGACTTCCCATGGCTGAACGACAGACACATCTAGTCCGACAACAGAGTGTACCCCGATACTGTACCTTATTACCACAGAGGCACGGTTCTAACACCACCGAGGAGTTCAACTCTAGCGAAGATGGTTAGTTTTTATATTTTATTTTATGTTAGTTTCTGCATTACTGGATTTTTCAGGACACATAATTTTGGTAATTCATCAAAATTATTTGCTAACTGCAGTCAACGGATATCGATAACATGCTAACCAGATTTTCATAAGCCGTATCACCAATTTCTTTCTATGGCAAGAAGTAAGGCGAGAAGTAAGGCGATTTGTTAGGCCGAAGGATCGGGTTTGTATCCCGCAGTGTACTTTTTCTGAAATTTCTTACATACATTGAATTTTAAAATACAATTAAATTATTCATCATATTTTCTGTACGAATATAAACAAAACACAGCAGAGCATAAACGGTATTACCTTTGAAAAATCTGCTATTTCAAATTATTACACATTTTAGCTAGCTGCGTTTGAGCATTACAAAAATATTAAAATAAAATAAAATAATTTTTTGGTTCCGAGTGAATAAAGTATATATTTCACGTCCTAGGTCACAAACTTATGAATTTGTTCTCATTCTATGTCAGTTATTCACTGCAAGCAAAGAAAATAATCTAGGTATTTATTATAACTCCTATTCTTAGAGAATTTATGAATTCAGGTACTTCGCGTACTTCCATTCTCACAAGCTTTAGAAGTCGTATAATTTTAAAACAAATTTTAAAAATCGTTCAAGTTTGGTGCACGATATTTTGTATTTAAAAACACTTTTAAACTTAAACGATTTCAAAATATTGCTGGTTTGTATCCAGTTTCATATACAGTACCACAGCATTTATAACATTTCCATAACTTATGGTGTTTTGTGTTGTTTTTTTTTTTTTCTACAGAGACTGGAAGTTCCTTGGGCGGCTCTACAGAGAGTGTAAGCGAGTTGAATGACAATGTATCCGACATTCCAGTTTTTTCATTGTCCACAACGACAACGCGGCCTCGCTCGCTGTCGGTCAGATTCAACCAGACTCGAACTGGTGAAGAGGAAATCAAACGTGACGACTCAAAATATGAGGAAATTTTGAAAAGAAACATTTTGTTATGGAAAGTTAAGTCCAGAAAAGTTGATAATGACTCTGTATTTTCAGATTCAGAATGGGAAACAAATGAAACCGAATGCTGAACCATATACAATTATTTGACTACGTGGCACAATGAACTTTTGCCTGTGTCACAGCATTTAATTAAACTGTTTCATGTGCAATGTAGCTTCGTTAATTGCATTTTCGTTATCGTCGTCAGTGCCATCATCATCGAACCAATTATTACGTAATTCTCGTCGTTTTCATTAAGATATTAAAACATGTGGTAGAAACTTATGTTAACTTTTTGAAGATGGTTTTTTCATCGTTGACGTACAAAGAAAGCATCTGTCTCATATACAAAGTATCTGTCTCATGTTTGTTTCTTACATAAAGCTGGTACTCCTTCCGTTGCTAATTATCATGGCTGGCCTTTGGCCGATTGGACTAATTTAGAATGCCCCGCGCTCATGTCCCTTCCCCCCCCCCCCCCCAACTTGGCATTAGTAATTTAAAAATATTTTTACAAAGAGAAAGCAATTTTAAATCGATGGAGAAATTTGTAAGTTCAGTATCATATAAAACTTGTTTTAAACTTTATTTCCAAATGCCGTGCTCATAGGGGGCCCCAGGAATAAATTTAAGAGACCCCCCTCCCCAAATGATCCAAAAAGGGCTGTACATTTGCTAAGTTCGCTGACTGCACCGCAACGAGATGTCGTTCGTGAAAGGTTAGGTATACAAGGTGTATAATATTGATGGCCAACGCGGTATGCATTTTGGATGAGTGGTATGGGTTTAATCGAACCTTTCTCAAGAGATTATCTTTGCGAAGTCAAACATGATCTCCGTTGATAGATGGTTAGAAAGTAAATCTCTTCTAAACATCTAAAATGTAACATTTAAAATGCAGGTTCATGACCTCTTGAGACTAGTGATCTCTTAGTACTGGTATTAATCAGTGATTAGACAGTATTTTCCTAATTACTCTCACTTCAGATTTTTAATTTTTCTTTCAACTAGTAACGAAATATTTAGGACCGGCTATGCACAGCATGACGAAACGGTTTGGGGAAATAGATAATGTTTCACAGAACGCTAGAAATAGGACCATAGACACGCATTAAAAAGATTCTACAAAAACGTTGTTTTAAGATAGCATTTGACACACGTTATAAGGTCAACTTTTTCCGATTCTAAACTTATCTTTCACCAGGCGAACAGAATAAAGGATTTACTTAATAATTTCTGTGCAACTCTTATCCTTTAAGTAATAAGAAATTACCGCATAGTTTAATGTTATTAAAATCAATATATAAACTGTAAGTATGTTTCTATCATTCGGGCCACACTGTTTATACCAAATCAAAATATCCAAGTTAATGATTTGGAATAAACTCAATGATTGAAATGTATGTTGAAATGGTATAATGCGCATTATTCAAGTAATTGCTATGCAATAAATTTAAACTGATTATATTTCAGAGCAGTTACAGGGTCTCCTTTTCACGATTCAAAATTACTAGTTGAATTTTTAAACACCTGTCTAATGGAGAGAATATTGATTGATCCTTCTGCCCCATCGTGGAAGAATTCAAAGTTATTTTAATAATTGTCGGAATCATAAAGCAATGTATTAATCTCAGTGTCTGTGTAGAATATTTGAATTTAAACTTCTATAAATATAAACTGAATTCCTGTTAGAAAACAAATTTTAATATATTCAATATATTTTGTTAGCTTTTACGGCAATTAATAATTTTCACCTGACCAAAATAAAAGAAAGGGGATTCCTCTTACGTGTACCGCTTTTTTTTTTGGGGAGGGGGGAAGCGGGAGGGGGTTGGGGGTTGGGAGAGGGTATGGGATTATGTAGGTCCTTTAAATTCATATTTTGAGGTATCCTAGCAGGTTTATTTAAAGCTGGAAGGGAGATTAAGAGGGGGATTTAATTGTTATCTTATAGACCACACCAGCTTTTAAAAATACAGTATATATTGTTGTTTGATGTAAGAATATATATATTGTTATTTCACTTTAGTGTATATATTGTTATTTATTTGACTCTATATTGTTAATTGATGTAAATTTATATATTGTTATTTCATGATGCTGTACGCACACTAGTCTCGCTAGGAGCGTATATCAGTAGGACAACTTTGAACTTCTTATTTCGCGCCTGCTCACAACAGGTTATTCACGTAGAATTTGCAATTAATCCGCACTGTTTTCTAATTTAAGGAAAACTATTAACATTTTTAGAAAACATATAAGAAATTAGGTAGAAATAGCACATTATATATAACACAAATGTTTGGATATCTTCTTGTAATTCACTAATCGATTTTCAATTTTTTCAATATCTTCATTACTAAAAATATGGAAATTAATTAGGTCAAGCTTTGACTGCAAGATTTCACAAGAAATATCGAATGTAATCATTTATACCATTTAAAAAAAACTAAATCCGCACTCTGGTAAAATCTGTCAGTATTTTTGCCACTATGATTAAACATAATCCGGAAAATTCAGTATTTGTTATTAGCCATTTTCAAGTTAAAGTTTCGTCTGTTTCTTTATTTTAACTATCGTTATCAGTCTGTCCTTGTGCGTCGACACAGGCCCCATTTTCTTAGAGGTTATCTTTAGCATTCAGATATGGAGCAACATTTTTATCTGAAAGAAGATCATGCATTTAAGTTTGTTATCTGATAATTTAAGCAATTGTTAACTTATTTCGCAACTTTTAAAATGTGACCAGGATCAATATGGTCCTATTACAATTGTATCGATCTTCAACGTTTGACGATAGTTGATTTTTGCCTGAATATCAGTTAGCAATTCATCACTAATTTTTGTTCATTTGTTGAAGTTTCGTCAACAGTTCTGAATCGGTGTTAACGTACCTGTGTTGTTTTAACAGTAATGCGATACTTATCGTTGTAGACTGTTGTGTACTAGCATGTGAAGTGTATTGATATTCTTATAAATCAGTTGATAGGTTTTAAGAAGCTTATCAATATCTCAATTCATGCCGAGAATTTTTGGCTTCAGTATCAAGACACAGACTTAATACGCTTGATTCACAATATAACGAAACATAATGCCATTCTGAATAGTATTACAATTTATATTATGATAATTACTATGTGATGTTTTTATTCCATTTTACACTCTTTATAATTATTAAAATGGCTTTTTGGCTCTATCTACCGAAGGACTCAATGAGACTGGCTCTATTATGAAATATTTAGGTATAGGACGACTTTGATATCATTAAGAATTTGTATATTAAGATATGAAAGACTCTAGTGCGAGGACAATATACTTTATAAAGACTAAGAATAAATAGATTAGTAGTTTTGATATCCAAAGTACGAAACCGTTTAGGAATTACCTGAGGAATAAAAGACATATTTTTCAGGAATGTGGGTGTTTGTTTTATTTGTCAACGATCCAATTTTCAGGTTATCTATGTTCATCTGAAAGTCCACTTCTCACGGACATCGGGATTATGGCCAACTCGTCAATATTTTGGGTTACATACATGAAAGTACAAACATATGCGTGCACGGGGATAAAAACTAATGAATCGGAACAATTCAGTGGTGTAAACAATCCAATAGAGAGATAAAATGGCAGATAGATAATAATGTGTATAAAAAATTAATTTCATGCAAAGCTGACACGCATAGTAAGTTTAAACACTATTTTAATTTCCATAGTTATGTTGTTTTGTTAATCAACCAATCTCTCTCTCTCTCTCTCACACACACACACACACGCACACACACACACCCTCTTTTACATAAAAGTGATTTCCTACAATAAAATAAGAATTAATAAACGGATTAATAATTCAGTGGAACATCATTCTCACCTGAAAGGATGTTCAACAATCCAGGTATTGAATAACGTGGATACATGCATACCTAAATTGAATTCATAGACATTATTCAACATCGTACATGTATAACAATTTGTATACTTGGTAGGTGTTAAGCGGCACGTTTTACACGTTATTGGCTATGTCATGTCCAGCAAATTGGATCTAAAGGTCTTTTCCAATTGCCACATCGAGTAGGCTAATGCTGGCTAGTTTAGACGTGTATGAAACCATTGGGTTGAATGACCAATACTATCAACTTAGCTTCCAGTTTAAGAAAACTGTCTGATAAATATTTTTTATGGGCAAGATACCATAAAATGGAGGTGTCCGCTATGACATAATGCTCGATGTCCAGAATCATAGAAGAAGAAAAAAAAACATGTACATGTGTAGATTGTGTTCAGTATCACTAAACACCTCAATTTGTTTTCCCTCCAAATGAGATTTTTCAATATATTTAAAAAGAGCGTGTGTTGTGAAAGTAAATACGCACCAAACCTTCGGCAGATATCATGGAATAGAATGCCATATTACTCTATCAGCACTTCTCAATTAAAGAGTTTTGCTTTTGTTCTGAGGAAATGTTGAATATTTCATTTTTTTTTTAAAGAAATCACTCCACTATATTTAAAAATGAAAATATGCCTAGTTGTACAAAACAAATTGTAGAATTATTATTCATCCTTCCTACTCTCGCTACCTATCAGTGTTCTTGCAAGCATTATCAGAAACCCGTTATGGACGCCTGACGTATATAGTGCAACATTATCGAGGCATAGCATGATGTAAACCTTTCAGGTGAATGAGAAGTACATTTACTAGTGGGATAGATATAAACTCTTAACTGCATGTTAGCAGTGGTCATTTAGTTACTGCCTTTTGGCGTGTTCTTCAATATAGCCACATCCAACATCTTTGGGTAAATTTTACAACAGCTCCTTGAATATGTACCTCTTAGCATGTTGTCACTAATTTTATATTTTCAGGTGGGGAGGGGATTTACATCCCGTGCTGGAATTGTACGAAAGAACAGCGCTCAGTAGAACAATCAACATTGCCCTAATTTGACGGCGCATTATGCATCACATATTATGGTCTATGTTATACTGCAGTAACGTCGGTTATATTAATATGAACACACACACACACAAAAGGACACAAACTATGAGTCAGGCTAACGATTAGGAATTTGAATTATGCGGAATGCCGAATGTGACAAATGTTCAGTTATTATAAATATTTATGGTATTTTCTGATTTTGAAAAATAAAATTGATCATTGATCTTAAAAATGAAGTCACGTATGAAACGTTTTCCACCAAATTTCAAGTCACATCCAATTATTCGAGATAAAGTGGATTGAGTTCATTGTCAAATGTAGGTGAGAGAACCAATTCAAAAAATAATAATAAGTTACGATATAAATCAGCCATATGATAATAAGGGGTCCTTCTTTTAAACTATATAATAATATGATAAGAGCGCACGTGAGGTATATATCCTTTAATAATAATAATAATAATAATAATAATAATAATAATAATAATAATAATAATGGTATTATTATTATTATATATTATTATTATTATTATTATTATTATTATTATTATTATTATTATTTACCGGTCTACAATCCTGGCTACAAGTGCACGGTACTTCATGTGCGTCTACTTTGTGTGATGCTGTGAATTTTTCAGAACAAAAAATATCAGAAAACTTGGGGGTTTGGTTATATTGACTAGGAAGGGACTGCGTTATATTTAAAGACAAATCAGTATCGAATAAATGCTTTATAGAAAACTCATTGAGTTGCCTTGTCTCTGTCTCATGCCAGTGGTGTTTTTATTTCCTATTTTTGGTCAATGTTGTAAATGTAGCAACCATAAGCCCTCGGCATCTTGGCTACGTACGAAAACTATAAGGTACGTCCAAAAACAGGGAATACCTTTTCTAAAAATAGTAACGATTAATTTTATAAACCAATTTGTGCGATAGACAGTAACAAGTACAACACTCCAGCATACGTCATGTTACGCGCTGACCTTAGCTGGCAACCAATCACTTCGTGTTATTGCGCTGTTTAATTTACTGAGTAACACCTACTTTTCTCTCCAAAGCCCTTGTTAGCGTAAACTGATACGTACACCTTAGCAATGTTTTAATAAATGAAACAAGATTATGTCTAAGAAAAGATTTTTTATATTAAAAAAAACTAGATAGGTGTCATACATGCCTGGACTTTCCAACATTGCAGAAATTTAATTTATGGCAAATCAGGGATAAGCTTATGTACCATACAAATTTTTATTAGACAAGGGAAGCAACTCTCACAATGAAGGATTAGTATATTATGAGTTACACTGATTGAAATTTTGTGACCTTGTTCAATTATCGCCGATAGCCATTCCATATGTGTTAAATAAAATGACGAATATATTGTATCCACATTATGACAGTTTTATAAGAAATCTGCAGTTCTCTCACAAAATACGCACGAGAAAGAGAATTTTATACTTTTAAAATGTTAACACATATGCCAATGTTTGGCATGATACTTTTAATTAACATACTTTAATCGAAACCACCATTGCTACATTGCTAAGCTAAAACCACTAATAATTCGGATGAGAGATAGATACATTCATCATCTAAAAGTTAATTTTAGATATTATTGTTATTATTATTATTATTATTATTATTATTATTATTATTATTATTATTATTATAGGCTGGGCTATAAACAAAGCATCGTGCAATGGGTCAGATTTCTTTTCCGGATCAGCATCAATGTTCACTATCAATTGTTTCCGAAGTACACACGAACTGCCACACGATAATACTCATATTCTAAATATCTAAATACATGTAAATTAAAAAAAAAATAATTTTTTTTTAAAGCTATAGGCTCATTATTGTATAGAATATATCTCCGAAATACAGGCAGTCAAAAGCAGAGCTGTCAGATGTGTGTGTGTGTGTGTGTGTGTGTGTGTGTGTGTGTTTTAGACTGCAGATTTGAAGGCCATTCTGTATACTGTATAACCCACTATGTATACCTACGAGTAATACAGGGAAAGAAAGGGAATAAACAGTTCTTCTAACAATACCAAAGATTTACAAGGTATTTTTTTAAAAGCCAGTATAACCAGTGAGGAAATTCGGTAAAATTTTGTTTCTTTAACATATCTTACCCTTATGCAAAATGCGAAACTAAAGTGCGTCCCTAAACAAATAGGAAAATCTTTGCATTTCTTTATTTTTTTTTATATCATGATCTATGATGTCCTCAGTAAAACGGCACATTAACATTGTTGCTATGGAATAAACTAAGCTAATTGTACTTAGTTTGCTCTTTACCTACATAATATGCATTCTCTGGCAGTATTGTGTGTGCGATGAAATTAATCATGTGGAAATTTTATGTCTTAGAACACCGGAGTGAAATGAGCCTAACTTGAAAACTGTAGCATTCAGTGAATGAAATATTTAGCAACAAATGTTTCTTTTCATTCATTGGTAATGAAACTAAGTCATTAATGATGACAACATTTAACTTTTGAACTCAGTGAATCTCATCTGCACATCCCTTTTCAAACTGTACAATTTTTTTTAGTGTTATCTCAAAAATGGTTGTGTAAAGTTCCATGTTCCTGTCTTTCAGGATAACATTTGTTGCTATGTTGAGAAAATGCGATATTCAATTTTACAATCGCTCACTTTTCATCACAAGGGGAAGGGGAGGCTGGGATTGTGTTACTAATGAATAATGTTCTATTGGACAAAAACGCAAGAATCATTCAAAAGGACTGTTTTAATGCTTGCAAGTTAAATATTTCAGCTATACAACCAAAATTAAATCATGCAATATGCGCTCTTCATATTGTGAGAGAGTGATTGGTGTAAGGTGTTTGCATTTTGCATTTTGCAATATGCTCAATGGATAGAATGTTGGCATATCTCTTTGTTACCTTCATTTATTGTGGCTTTGTGGGTATTGTAATTGTAGAAAGTGTACATGATCTAAGCACACAGCTAACCAAAATGAATGCCACCATGTGTTCGAAAATTCAGACTGAAGTAGTCTAAAGTACACTTTCTTTAGCAGTTATTAAATTATGGAAAAGGAATTTTGCCAGACTAGACAATACCAGATTCTAAAAGTACAATTAATGAATTGCTAAATACATATGAAATAAAAAAAAATGTATTTGCTCTCTTTTACAATTCTCCTTTTAAGTCCAAAAAGTGAATAGGACCAAACGGAGCTATCACTTTTTCGGAACATGCGCGTTTGAAGCAAGGCCAAGTTCTAATTTTATAAATGAAAATCATTAAGTCAGTGATGTCACTTAGGGATGCGAGGTTGCACTCCGCTTCATGTGACACTATCAGAGTGGATGGTGCCAAATTTTGTGCAGGAAGGACGTTCATGGAGTGACATCCTAAGTTATTTGACATGACTGTCTATAAAAGTTGAGAGTTGTTGTACGGAAAGGGGCTCTATGACGGTGACACCATGAGTTACCGCACTGTGGGACACCAACCCTAGTGACGTCACTGTTAATAGTGCTTCTACAATACCGAAAATATACAAGATTTTTTTGTAAGTAGCCAGCATTATCAGGGAGAAAAACCGTGCAAATTCTTATTCTTAAAAAATCTGACTTTATGCAAGGTATCAAACTATAATGCAGCACCTTACCGTTAAATGGCCCAAACCAGTGGAGGAATTCAAGATGGCGGAAGTAATACAATGCAACGGGGAAATAGATAGCATTAAATCAGGTATTTACAGCTGTGTCGTCACCTGCAGTGTTTGTTCTTTTCATTGGGGGTTGGGTTGGAAAGGGCGGAAACGGAAAATAAGAGTAACGTGCAAAGGGCATCATGGAGAAATAGTAGAGATTAAATACTTTCACTAACATGGAGTACCAGAAGTATGATGTAGTTGGTAGTTGTTAGCGATGGGCTTTTCCTGTGGCGCCATCTTTTCGGGACAAAACTAATTAATGATATAATGATTGTGGCAAATTTATATTTATCAAGGAATTCTATTCAAGATGAATGAGTTCTCTTGCGTATTAAATGCTTTATCTGGTCACCTTCCATTGGTAACTCGTTAAAATGAGGTAATGATATTGCCAGAATAAAATAAAGTGTTCACCTCTTGCTTTTGCAGACTTTGGAAAGATGCTGATAATGAATTTATTATTGATTTTACGGTTTAATATCATCTTTTCCATTACTGTCTGGATTATGGATTTAAAGGATTGACTTTGATCTATAGAACAGGCATTTCAAGAACTGAGTTTGATGTCTGGATCATAGATTTGAAGAATAAGGATTTTAAATAGTCTTATAATTGCATTAGGGATCTGAAATCTTGACTTTGATGTTTAGAGTAGGATTTTGAATAATTGTTTGATGTCTGGAGTATGGATTTGAAATATTGACTATATTTAACGACTGGATTAGGGATTTGAAGGAATGAGTTACCTGACTGGAGTAGGGATTTGAAAGATTGATTATGATCCCAGGAGTATAGATTTGAAAGATTGGCTTTGATTACTGCAGTAGAGAGTTGAATATTGATTTGATGTTTGGGGTAAGAATTTGAAGGATTCATTTGGATGCCTGGAGAAGGAATTTGAAGAAGGATTTGAAGGATCGAGTGATAAATGGTGTACTATTCTTAAGGATTAATGTTGATGTCTGGATTAGGGACTTGAAGAAGGAATGACGTTGATGTCTGGATTAGGGACTTGAAGGAGTGACATTGATGATTGAAGTAGGCATTTGAAAGATTGAGTGTTGACTGGCGTATGAAGGGACTTGAAAGAGGGACATTGATGTCTGCAGAAGGGGCTTGAAGGAGTGACATGGGTGCCTGACGTAGGGGCTTGAAGGAGTGACACTGATGTTTTAAATAGGGGCTTGAAGGACTGACATGGATGTCTGACGTAGGGACTTGAAGTAGTAACATTAATGTTTAAGTAGTGACTTGAAGAAGTGACATGGATGTTTTCATTAGGGGCTTGAAGGAGTGACATTGATGTTTTAAGTAGGGGCTTGAAGGAGTAAAAATGATGTCTTAAATAGGGACTTGGAAGAGTGACATGGATGTCTGAAGTAGGGGTGTGAAGGAGTGAAATTGATATCTGGAGTAGGGACTCGAAGGAGTGACATTGATGTCTTAAGTAGGGACTTGAAGAAGTGACATTGATGTTTTAAGTAGGGTCTTGAAGGAGTGACATTGATGTCTTAAGAAGGGGCTTGATGGAGTGACGTGGATGTTTTAAGTAGGGGCTTGATGGAGTGACATTGATTTGAAATAGGGGTTTGAAGGAGTGACATGGATGTCTGACGTAGGGACTTGAAGGAGTAACATTAATGTTTATGTAGGGACTTGAAGAAGTGACATGGATGTTTTCATTAGAGGCTTCAAGGAGTGGCATTGATGTTTTAAGTTGGGGCTTGAAGGAGTAAAATTGACGTCTTAAGTAGGGACTTGGAAGAGTGACATGGATGTCAGTCGTAGGGGATTGAAGGAGTGAAACTGATATCTGGATTAGGGACTTGAAGGAGTGAAATTGACGTCTGAAGTAGGGGTTTGGAGGAGTAAAACTGATGTCTTAAGTAGGCTCTTGAAGGAGTAAAATTGATGTCTTATGTAGGTACTTGAAGAAGTGGTATTGATGTTTTAAGTAGGGGCTTGAAGGAGTGACATGGATGTCTGATGTACGGTCTTGAAGGAGTGACATTGATGCCTGGATAAGGGACTTGAAGAATGACATTGATGTTTTATTTAGGGGCTTCAAGGAGTGACATGGATGTCTGAAGTAGGGACTTGAAGGAATGACATGGATGTATGAAGTAGGGAGTTGAAACATGACATTGATTTCTTAAATAGGGACTTGAAGGAGTGACATGGATGTCTGAAGTAGGGACTTAAATGAGTGACATTGATGCCTGGATTAGGGACCTTTAGAATGACATTGATGTTTTATGTAGGGGCTTGAAGGAGTGACATGGATGTCTTAAGTAGGGAGTTGAAACATGACATTGATTTCTTAAATTGGGACTTGAAGGAGTGACATGGATGTCTGAAGTAGGGACCTGAAGGAGTGACATTGATGTTTTAAGTAGGGGCCTGAAGGAGTGACATGGATGTCTGATGTAGAGACTTAAATGAGTGACATTGATGGCTGGATTAGGGACTTTTAGAATGACATTGATGTATTATGTAGGGGCTTGAAGGAGTGACATGGATGTCTTAAGTAGGGATTTGAAGGAATGACATGGATGTCTGAAGTAGGGAGTTGAAGCATGACATTGATTTCTTAAATAGGGACTTGAAGGAGTGACATGGATGTCTGAAGTAGGGACCTGAAGGAGTGACATTGATGTTTTAAGTAGGGGCCTGAAGGAGTGACATGGATGTCTGATGTAGAGACTTAAATGAGTGACATTGATGGCTGGATTAGGGACTTTTAGAATGACATTGATGTATTATGTAGGGGCTTGAAGGAGTGACATGGATGTCTGAAGTAGGGACCTGAAGGAGTGACATTGATGTTTTAAGTAGGGGCTTGATGGAGTGACATGGATGTTTGAAGTAGGGACTTGAAAGAGTGAGTTTGATAGTCTCTCGAGTAAGAAGCTTATCAATATCTCAATTCATGCCGAGAATTTTAGGCTTCAGTATCAAGACACAGACTTAATACGCTTGATTCACAATATCACGAAACATAATGCCATTCTGAATAGTATTACAATTTATATTATGATGATTACTATGTGATGTTTTTATTCCATTTTTTTGACTAAAGTACACTCTTTATAATTATTAAAATGGCTTTTTGGCTCTATCTACCGAAGGATTCAATGAGACTGGCTCTATTATGAAATACTTAGGTATAGGAACACTTTGTTATCATTAAGAATTTGTATATTAAGATCTGAAAGACTCCAATGCGAGGACAATATACTTTATAAAGACTAAGAATAAATAGATTAGTAGTTTTGATATCCAAAGTACGAAACCGTTTAGGAATTACCTGAGGAATAAAAGATATATTTTTCAGGAATGTGGGTGTTTGTTTTATTTGTGAGCGATCCAATTTCCAGGTTATCTATGTTCATCTGAAAGTTCTCTTCTCACGGACATCGGGATTATGGCCAACTCGTCAATATTTTGGGTTACATACATGAAAGTACAAACACATGCGTGCACGGGGAAAAGAACTAATGAATCGGAACAATTCAGTGGTGCAAACAATCCAATAGAGAGATAAAATGCCAGATAGATAGATAATAATGTGTATAAAAGATTAATTTCATGCAAAGCTGACACGCATAGTCAGTTTAAGCACTATTTTAATTTCCATAGTTATATTGTTTTGTTAATCAACCAATCATTCTCACCTGAAAGGATGTTCAACAATCCAGGTCCAGAATAACGTGGATACATGCATACCTAAATTGAATTCATAGACATTATTCAACATCGTACATGTATAACAATTTGTATACTTGGTATGTGTTAAGCGGCACGTTTAACACGTTATTGGCTAAGTCATGTCCAGCAAATTGGATCTAAACGTCTTTTCCAATTGACACATCGAGTAGGCTAATGCTGGCTAGTTTAGACGTGTATCAAACCACTGGGATGAATGACCAATACTATCAACTTAGCTTCCAGTTTAAGAAAACTGTCTAATAAATTTTTGTTATGGGCAAGATACCATAAAATGGAGGTGTCCGCTATGATATAATGCTCGATGTCCAGAATCACAGAAGAAGATAAAAACATGTACATGTGTAGATTGTGTTCAGTATCACTAAACATCTCAATTTGTTTTCCCTCCAAATGAGATTTTTCAATATATTTAATAAAACGTGTGTTGTGAAAGGAAATACGCACCAAACGTTTGGCAGATATCATGGAATAGAATGCCATATTACTATCAGTACTTCTCAATTAAAGAGTTTTGCTTTCGTTCTGAGGAAATGTTGAATATTTCATTTTCTTTAAAGAAATTTCTCCACTATATTTTCAAAAATGAAAATATGCCTAGTGTACAAAATAAATTGTAGAATTATTGTTCATCCCTCCTACTCTCGCTACCCATCAGTGTTCTTGCAAGCATTATCAGAAACCGGTTATGGATGTCAGGCGTATATAGTGCAACATTATGGAGACATAACATGAAGTAAACCTTTCAGGTGAATGAGAAGTACATGTACTAGTGGGATAGATATAAACTCTTAACTGCATGTTAGCAGTGGTCATTTAGTCACTGCCTTTTGGCGTGTTCTTCAATATAGTCACATCCAACAGCTTTGGATAAATTTTACAACAGCTCCTTGAATACGTACCTCTTACCATGTTATCACTAATTTTATATTTTCAGGTGGGGAGGGGATTTACATCCCGTGCTGGAATTGTACAAAAGAACAGCGCTCAGTAGAACAATCAACATTGCCCTAATTTGACGGCGCATTATGCATCACATATTATGGTCTATGTTGTACTGCATTTAGACGCGACTTAATAGCGAGTAACGTCGGTTATATTAATATGAACACACACACACAAAAGGACACAAACTACGAGTCAGGCTAACGATTAGGAATTTGAATTATGCGGAATGCCGAATGTGACAAATGTTCAGTTATTATAAATATTTATGGTATTTTCTGATTTTGAAAAATAAAATTGATCATTGATCTTAAAAATGAAGTCACGTATGAAACGTTTTCCACCAAATTTCAAGTCTCGAAATTATTCGAGATAAAGTGGATTGAGTTCATTGTCAAATGTAGGTGAGAGAACCAATTTAAAAAATAATAATAAGTTATGATATAAATCAGCCATATGATAATAAGGGGTCCTTCTTTTAAACTATATAATAATATGATAAGAGCGCATTAGAGGTATATATCCTTTAATAATAATAATAATAATAATAATAATAATAATAATAATAATAATAATAATAACAACAATAATAATAATAATAATAATAATAATAATACTAATAATAATAATAATAATAATAATAATAATAATAATAATAATGGTATTATTATTACTATTATTATTATTATTATTATTATTATTATTATTATTATTATTTACCGGTCTACAATCCTGGCTACAAGTGCACGGTACTTCATGCGCGTCTACTTTGTCCGATGCTGTGAATTTTTCAGAACAAAACATATCAGAAAACTTGGGGGTTTGGTTATATTGACTAGGAAGGGACTGCGTTATATTTAAAGACAAATCAGTATCGAATAAATGCTTTATAGAAAACTCATTGAGTTTCCTTGTCTCTGTCGCATGCCAGTGGTGTTTTTATTTCCTATTTTTGGTCAATGTTGTAAATGTAGCAACCATAAGCCCGCGGCATCTTGGCTACGTACGAAAATTATAAGGTACGCCCAAAAACAGGGAATACCCTTTCTAAAAATAGTAACGATTAATTTTATAAGCCAATTTGTGCGATAGACAGTAACAAGTACAACACTCCAGCATACGTCATGTTACGCGCTGACCTTAACTGGCAACCAATCACTTCGTGTTATTGCGCTGTTTAATTTGTTTAATTTACTGAGTAACACCTACTTTTATCTCCAAAGCCCTTGTTAGCGTAAACTGATACGTACACCTTAGCAATGTCTTAAAAAATGAAACAAGATTATGTCTAAGAAAAGATTTTTTATATTAAAAAAAAAACTAGATAGGTGTCATACATGCCTGGACTTTCCAACTTTGCAGAAATTTAATTTATGGCAAATCAGGGATAAGCTTATGTACCATACAAATTTTTATTAGACAAGGGAAGCAACTCTCACAATGAAGGATTAGTATATTATGAGTTACACTGATTGAAATTTTGTGACCTTGGTCAATTATCGCCGATAGCCATTCCATATGTGTTAAATAAAATGACGAATATATTGTATCCACATTATGACAGTTTTATAAGAAATCTGCAGTTCTCTCACAAAATACGCACGAGAAAGAGAATTTTATACTTTTAAAATGTTAACACATATGCCAATATTTGGCATGATACTTTTAATTAACAAACTTTAATCGAAACCACCATTGATATATTGCTAAGCTAAAACTGCTAATAATTGGGATGAGAGATAGATGCATTGGCTATAGTAACAATACAAAGCAGCATCTTTCTCAGGCAGTCGATTCTCTGTAACTACTTTTGTCAGGTAGTAAGGATAACTGTCATTTTTGGCAACTGTAGTGGGGTGGGGGAGAAGATTTCAGACATTGTCAGCTTTCGACCATCCAGTCATCATTTTGATGTCGCCGAAAAGAGTTCAAGAAAGGAATTGCATTTTTATAGTCAGGGGCTGAAAAAGGAATATATTTCGTGGGGTGGGTAGGTGGGTTGATATGGAGGCTGAGCAAGTAGGCAAGGGTCTGTGGGATCCTAGTTGGGGCGCAGGGGAAACTGGCGCATTTAAAGCATTTCCAGGACATAATTTTAACCATCTAACTGTAAAGAGAACTTACTCTAGCAAAAACAAAAATTAAACAGTTGTTTGAAACACATGTTTTTAATTGGGGTGTGGGAAGGGGGTCCCGGTGACTCAGCCCAAATCCAATTTCCCAATCTGCTTCTGACACTTGTATCTTCCTCTTTTTATTTCACTACAACACGGTCTTAACAACTTAAATGGGGTCGTTCGGTGTTAAATATTGCATTCTTGGACTTTCTAGATGCAATAAATAAATAAATAAATAAATAAATAAATAAATAAATAAATAAATAAATAAATAAAATAAAGTGTTAATTGTAAATGTGACATCATCATCATCTAAAAGATAATTCTAAATATTATTATTATTATTATTATTATTATTATTATTATTATTATTATTATAGGCTGCGCTATGAACAAAGCATCGTGCAATGGGTCAGATTTCTTTTCCGGATCAGCATCAATGTTCACTATCACCTGTTGCCCAAGTACACACGAACTGCCACACGATAATGCTCATATTCTAAATATCTAAATACATGTAAATTAAAAAAAATTAATTATTTTTTTTAAAGCTATAGGCTCATTATTGTATAGAATATATCTCCGAAATACAGGCAGTCAAAAGCAGAGATGTCAGATGTGTGTGTGTGTGTGTGTGTGTGTGTGTGTGCGTGTGTGTGTGTGTTTTAGACTGCAGATTTGAAGGCCATTCTGTATACTGTATAACCCACTATGTATACCTACGAGTAATACAGGGAAAGAAAGGGAATAAACAGTTCTTCTAACAATACCAAAGATATACAAGGTATTTTTTTAAAAGCCAGTATAACCAGTGAGGAAATTCGGTAAAATTTTGTTTCTTTAACATATCTTACCCTTATGCAAAATGCGAAACTAAAATGCGTCCCTAAACAAATAGGAAAATCTTTGCATTTCTTTATTTTTTTTTATATCATGATCTATGATGTCCTCAGTAAAACGGCACATTAACATTGTTGCTATGCAATAAACTAAGCTAATTGTACTTAGTTTGCTCTTTACCTACATAATATGCATTCTCTGGCAGTATTGTGTGTGCGATGAACTTAATCATGTGGAAATTTTATGTCTTAGAACACCGGAGTGAAGTGAGCTTAACTTGAAAACTGTAGCATTCAGTGAATGAGATATTTAGCAACAAATGTTTCTTTTCATTCATTGGTAATGAAATTAAGTCATTAATGATGACAAAGCAAATTCTAGTGTTAGAAGAATAAGCAAACAGTTAACATTTAACTTTTGAACTCAGTAAATCTCATCTGCACATCCCTTTTCAAACTGTACAATTTTTTTTTTAGTGTTATCTCAAAAATGGTTGTGTAAAGTTCCATGTTCCTGTCTTTCAGGATAACATTTGTTGCTATGTTGAGAAAATGCGATATTCAATTTTACAATAGCTCACTTTTCATCATAAGGGGAAGGGGAGGCTGGGATTGTGTTACTAATGAATACTGTTCTATTGGACAAAAACGCAAGAATCATTCAAAAGGACTGTTTTAATGCTTGCAAGTTAAATATTTCAGCTATACAACCAAAATTAAATCATGCAATAATGCGCTCTTCATATTCTAAGAGAGTGATTGGTGTAAGGTGTTTGCATCTTGCATTTTGCAATATGCTCAATGGATAGAATGTTGGCATATCTCATTGTTACCTTCATTTATTGTGGCTTTGTGGGTATTGTAATTGTAGAAAGTGTACATGATCTAAGCACACAGCTAACCAAAATGAATGCCACCATGTGTTCGAAAATTCAGACTGAACTAATCTAAAGTACACTTTCTTTAGCAGTTATTAAATTATGGAAAAGAAATTTTGCCAGACTAGACAATACCAGATTCTAAAAGTACAATTAATGAATTGCCAAATACATATGAAATAAAAAAAAATGTATTTGCTCTCTTTTACAATTCTCCTTTTAAGTCCAAAAAGTGAATAGGACCAAACGGAGCTATCACTTTTTCGGAACATGCGCATTTGAAGCAAGGCCAAGTTCTAATTTTTTAAATGAAAATAATTAAGTCAGTGATGTCACTTAGGGGTGCGAGGGTGCACTCCGCACCATGTGACACTATCAGAGTGGATGGCGCCAAATTTTGTGCAGGAAGGACGTTCATGCGAGTGACATCCTAAGTTATTTGACATGACTGTCTATAAAAGTTGAGAGTTTTTGTACGGAAAGGGGCTCTATGACGGTGACACCATGAGTTACCGCACTGTGGGACACCAACCCTAGTGACGTCACTGTTAATAGTGCTTCTACAATACCTAAAATATACAAGATTTTTTTTTGTAAGTAGCCGGCATTATCAGGGAGAAAAAACGTGCAAATTCTTTTTCTTAAAAAAATCTGACTTTATGCAAGGTATCAAACTGTAATGCAGCACATTACCGTTAAATGGCCCAAACCAGTGGAGGAATTCAAGATGGCGGAAGTAATACAATGCAACGGGGAAATAGATAGCATTAAATCAGGTATTTACAGCTGTGTCGTCACCTGCAGTGTTTGTTCTTTTCATTGGGGGTTGGGTTGGAAAGGGCGGAAACGGAAAATAAGAGTAACGGTCGAAATGCATCATGGAGAGATAGTAGAGATTAAATACTTTCACTAACATGGAGTACCAGAAGTATGATGTAGTTGGTAGTTGTTAGCGAAGGGCTTTTCCTGTGGCGCCATCTTTTGGGGACAAAACTAATTAATGATATAATGATTGTGGCAAATTTATATTTATCAAGGAATTCTATTCAAGATGAATGAGTTCTCTTGCGTAATAAATGCTTTATCTGGTCACCTTCCATTTGTAACTCGTTAAAATGAGGTAATGATATTGCCAGAATAAAATAAAATGTTCATCTCTTGCTTTTACAGACTTTTGAAAGATGGTGATAATGAATTCATTATTGATTTTACGGTTTAATATCATCTTTTCCATTACTGTCTGGGTTATGGATTTAAAGGATTGACTTTGATCTATAGAACAGGCATTTCAAGAACTGAGTTTGATGTCTGGATCATAGATTTGAAGAATAAGGATTTTAAATAGTCTTATAATTGCATTAGGGATCTGAAATCTTGACTTTGATGTTTAGATTAGGATTTTGAATAATTGTTTGATGTCTGGAGTATGGATTTGAAATATTGACTATATTTAACGACTGGATTAGGGATTTGAGGGAATGAGTTACCTGACTGGAGTAGGGATTTTAAAGATTGATTTTGATGCCAGGAGTATAGATTTGAAAGATTGGCTTTGATTACTGGAGTAGAGAGTCGAATATTGATTTGATGTTTGGAGTAAGAATTTGAAGGATTCATATGGATGCCTGGAGAAGGAATTTGAAGAAGGATTTGAAGGATTGAGTGATAAATGGTGTACTATTCTTAAGGATTAACGTTGATGTCTGGATTAGGGACTTGAAGAAGGAATGACGTTGATGTCTGGATTAGGGACTTGAAGGAGTGACATTGATGATTGAAGTAGGCATTTGAAAGATTGAGTGTTGACTGGCGTATGAAGGGACTTGAAAGAGGGACATTGATGTCTGCAGAAGGGGCTTGAAGGAGTGACATGGGTGCCTGACGTAGGGGCTTGAAGGAGTGACACTGATGTTTTAAATAGAGGCTTGAAGGACTGACATGGATGTCTGACGTAGGGACTTGAAGTAGTAACATTAATGTTTAAGTAGGGACTTGAAGAAGTGACATGGATGTTTTCATTAGGGGTTTGAAGGAGTGACATTGATGTTTTAAGTAGGGGCTTGAAGGAGTAAAAATGATGTCTTAAGTAGGGACTTGGAAGAGTGACATGGATGTCTGAAGTAGGGGTGTGAAGGAGTGAAATTGATATCTGGAGTAGGGACTCGAAGGAGTGACATTGATGTCTTAAGTAGGGACTTGAAGAAGTGACATTGATGTTTTAAGTAGGGACTTGAAGGAGTGACATTGATGTCTTAAGAAGGGGCTTGATGGAGTGACATGGATGTTTTAAGTAGGGACTTGATGGAGTGACATTGATTTGAAATAGGGGTTTGAAGGAGTGACATGGATGTCTGACGTAGGGACTTGAAGGAGTAACATTAATGTTTATGTAGGGACTTGAAGAAGTGACATGGATGTTTTCATTAGAGGCTTCAAGGAGTGGCATTGATGTTTTAAGTTGGGGCTTGAAGGAGTAAAATTGACGTCTTAAGTAGGGACTTGGAAGAGTGACATGGATGTCAGTCGTAGGGGATTGAAGGAGTGAAACTGATATCTGGATTAGGGACTTGAAGGAGTGAAATTGACGTCTGAAGTAGGGGTTTGCAGGAGTAAAACTGATGTCTTAAGTAGGCTCTTGAAGGAGTAAAATTGATGTCTTATGTAGGTACTTGAAGAAGTGGTATTGATGTTTTAAGTAGGGGCTTGAAGGAGTGACATGGATGTCTGATGTACGGTCTTGAAGGAGTGACATTGATGCCTGGATAAGGGACTTGAAGAATGACATTGATGTTTTATTTAGGGGCTTCAAGGAGTGACATGGATGTCTTAAGTAGGGACTTGAAGGAATGACATGGATGTATGAAGTAGGGAGTTGAAACATGACATTGATTTCTTAAATAGGGACTTGAAGGAGTGACATGGATGTCTGAAGTAGGGACTTAAATGAGTGACAT
>JAQISU010000256.1:1890000-2097500 GCA_029339505.1 Unio delphinus | reverse complement strand
GCAATGGGTCAGCATCAATGTTCACTATCACCTGTTTCCGAAGTACACACGAACTGCCACACGATAATGCTCATATTCTAAATATATAAATACATGTAAATTAAAAAAAATTAATTATTTTTTTAAAGCTATAGGCTCATTATTGTATAGAATATATCACCGAAATACAGGCAGTCAAAAGCAGAGCTGTCAGATGTGTGTGTGTGTGTGTGTGTGTGTGTGTGTGTGTGTGTGTGTGTGTGTGTGTGTGTGTGTGTTTTAGACTGCAGATTTGAAGGCCATTCTGTATACTGTATAACCCACTATGTATACCTACGAGTAATACAGGGAAAGAAAGGGAATAAACAGTTCTTCTAACAATACCAAAGATATACAAGGTATTTTTTTAAAAGCCAGTATAACCAGTGAGGAAATTCGGTAAAATTTTGTTTCTTTAACATATCTTACCCTTATGCAAAATGCGAAACTAAAATGCGTCCCTAAACAAATAGGAAAATCTTTGCATTTCTTTATTTTTTTTTATATCATGATCTATGATGTCCTCAGTGAAACGGCACATTAACATTGTTGCTATGCAATAAACTAAGCTAATTGTACTTAGTTTACTCTTTACCTACATAATATGCATTCTCTGGCAGTATTGTGTGTGCGATGAACTTAATCATGTGGAAATTTTATGTCTTAGAACACCGGAGTGAAGTGAGCTTAACTTGAAAACTGTAGCATTCAGTGAATGAGATATTTAGCAACAAATGTTTCTTTTCATTCATTGGTAATGAAATTAAGTCATTAATGATGACAAAGCAAATTCTAGTGTTAGAAGAATAAGCAAACAGTTAACATTTAACTTTTGAACTCAGTGAATCTCATCTGCACATCCCTTTTCAAACTGTACAATTTTTTTTTTAGTGTTATCTCAAAAATGGTTGTGTAAAGTTCCATGTTCCTGTCTTTCAGGATAACATTTGTTGCTATGTTGAGAAAATGCGATATTCAATTTTACAATAGCTCACTTTTCATCATAAGGGGAAGGGGAGGCTGGGATTGTGTTACTAATGAATACTGTTCTATTAGACAAAAACGCAAGAATCATTCAAAAGGACTGTTTTAATGCTTGCAAGTTAAATATTTCAGCTATACAACCAAAATTAAATCATGCAATAATGCGCTCTTCATATTGTGAGAGAGTGTTTGGTGTAAGGTGTTTGCATCTTGCATTTTGCATTTTGCAATATGCTCAATGGATAGAATGTTGGCATATCTCATTGTTACCTTCATTTATTGTGGCTTTGTGGGTATTGTAATTGTAGAAACTGTACATGATCTAAGCACACAGCTAACCAAAATGACTGCCACCATGTGTTCGAAAATTCAGACTGAAGTAGTCTAAAGTACACTTTCTTTAGCAGTTATTAAATTATGGAAAAGGAATTTTGCCAGACTAGACAATACCAGATTCTAAAAGTACAATTAATGAATTGCCAAATACATATGAAATAAAAAAAAAATGTATTTGCTCTCTTTTACAATTCTCCTTTTAAGTCCAAAAAGTGAATAGGACCAAACGGAGCTATCAGTTTTTCGGAACATGCGCATTTGAAGCAAGGCCAAGTTCTAATTTTTTAAATGAAAATAATTAAGTCAGTGATGTCACTTAGGGGTGCGAGGGTGCACTCCGCACCATGTGACACTATCAGAGTGGATGGCGCCAAATTTTGTGCAGGAAAGACGTTCATGGGAGTGACATCCTAAGTTATTTGACATGACTGTCTATAAAAGTTGAGAGTTTTTGTACGGAAAGGGGCTCTATGACGGTGACACCATGAGTTAGGGCACTGTGGGACACCAACCCTAGTGACGTCACTGTTAATAGTGCTTCTACAATACCTAAAATATACAAGATTTTTTTGTAAGTAGCCGGCATTATCAGGGAGGAAAACCGTGCAAATTCTTTTTCTTAAAAAAATCTGACTTTATGCAAGGTATCAAACTGTAATGCAGCACCTTACCGTTAAATGGCCCAAACCAGTGGAGGAATTCAAGATGGCGGAATTAATACAATGCAACGGGGAAATAAATAGCATTAAATCAGGTATTTACAGCTGTGTTGTCACCTGCAGTGTTTGTTCTTTTCATTGGGGGTTGGGGTGGAAAGGGCGGAAACGGAAAATAAGAGTAACGGTCGAAATGCATCATGGAGAAATAGTACAGATTAAATACTTTCACTAACATGGAGTACCAGAAGTATGACGTAGTTGGTAGTTGTTAGCGAAGGGCTTTTCCAGTGGCGCCATCTTTACGGGACAAAACTAATTAATGATATAATGATTGTGGCAAATTTATATTTATCAAGGAATTGTATTCAAGATGAATGAGTTCTCTTGCGTATTAAATGACTTATCTGGTCACCTTCCATTTGTAACTCGTTAAAATGAGGTAATGATATTGCCAGAATAAAATAAAGTGTTCACCTCTTGCTTTTGCAGACTTTGTAAAGATGCTGAATATGAATTTTTTATTGGTTTTACGGTTTAATATCATCTTTTCCATTACTGTCTGGGTTATGGATTTAAAGGATTGACTTTGATCTATAGAACAGGCATTTCAAGAACTGAGTTTGATGTCTGGATCATAGATTTGAAGAATAAGGATTTTAAATAGTCTTATAATAGCATTAGGGATCTGAAATCTTGACTTTGATGCTTAGAGTATGATTTTGAATAATTGTTTGATGTCTGGAGTATGGATTTGAAATATTGACTATACTTAACGACTGGATTAGGGATTTGAAGGAATGAGTTACCTGACTGGAGTAGGGATTTGAAAGATTGATTTTGATGCCAGGAGTATAGATTTGAAAGATTGGCTTTGATTACTGGAGTAGAGAGTCGAATATTGATTTGATGTTTGGAGTAAGAATCTGAAGGATTCATTTGGATGCCTGGAGAAGGAATTTGAAGAAGGATTTGAAGGATCGAGTGATAAATGGTGTACTGTTCTTAAGGATTAACGTTGATGTCTGGATTAGGGACTTGAAGGAGTGACATTGATGATTGGAGTAGGCATTTGAAAGATTGAGTGTTGACTGGCGTATGAAGGGACTTGAAAGCGTGACATTGATGTCTGCAGAAGGGGCTTGAAGGAGTGACATGTGTGCCTGACGTAGGGACTTGAAGAAGTGACACTGATGTCTTAAGTGGAGGCTTGATGGAGTGGCGGATGTTTTAAGTAGGGGCTTGAAGGAGTGACATTGATGTTTTAAATAGGGGCTTGAAGGACTGACATGGATGTCTGACGTAGGGACTTGAAGAAGTAACATTAATGTTTAAGTAGGGACTTGAAGAAGTGACATGGATGTTTTCATTAGGGGCTTGAAGAAGTGACATTGATGTTTTAAGTAGGGGCTTGAAGGAGTAAAATTGATGTCTTAAGTAGGGACATGGAGGAGTGACATTGATGTCTGAAGTAGGGGTGTGAAGGAGTGAAATTGATATCTGGATTAGGGACTCGAAGGAGTGACATTGATGTCTTAAGTAGGGAATTGAAGAAGTGACATTGATGTTTTAAGTAGGGACTTGAAGGAGTGACATTGATGTCTTAGGAAGGGGCTTGATGGAGTGACATGGATGTTTCAAGTAGGTGCTTGATGGAGTGATATGGATGTCTTAAGTAGGGGCTTGAAGGAGTGACATTGATGTCTTAAGTAAGGGATTGATGGAGTGACAATGATGTTTTAAATAGGGGCTTGAAGGAGTGACATGGATGTCTTAAGTAGGGACTTGAAGGAGTAACATTAATGTTTAAGTAGGGACTTGAAGAAGTGACATGAATGTTTTTATTAGAAGTTTCAAGGAGTGACATTGATGCCATAAGTAGGGGCCTGAAGGAGTAAAATTGATGTCTTAAGTAGGGACTTGGATGAGTGACATGGATGTCAGTCGTAGGGGATTGAAGGAGTGAAACTGATATATGGATTAGGGACTTGAAGGAGTGACATTGATGTCTGAAGTAGGGGTTTGAAGGAGTAAAACTGATGTCTTAAGTAGGCTCTTGAAGGAGTAAAATTGATGTCTTAAGTAGGTACTTGAAGAAGTGGCATTGATGTTTTAAGTAGGGGCTTGAAGGAGTGACATGGATGTCTGAAGTACGGTCTTGAAGGAGTGACATTGATGCCTGGATTAGGGACTTGAAGAATGACATTGATGTTTTATGTAGGGGCTTGAAGGAGTGACATGGATGTCTCAAGTAGGGACTTGAAGGAATGACATGGATGTATGAAGTAGGGAGTTGAAACATGACATTGATTTCTTAAATATGGACTTGAAGGAGTGACATGGATGTCTGAAGTAGGGACTTAAATGAGTGACATTGATGCCTGGATTAGGGACTTGAAGAATGACATTGATGTTTTAGGTAGGGGCTTGAAGGAGTGACATGGATGTCTTAAGTAGGGACTTGAAGGAATGACATGGATGTCTGAAGTAGTTAGTTGAAGCATGACATTGATTTCTTAAATAGGGACTTGAAGGAGTGACATGGATGTCTGAAGTAGGGACCTGAAGGAGTGACATAGATGTTTTAAGTAGGGGCTTGAAGGAGTGACATGGATGTCTGAAGTAGGGACTTGAAAGAGCGAGTTTGATAGTCTCTCGAGTAAGAAGCTTATCAATATCTCAATTCATGCCGAGAATTTTTGGCTTCAGTATCAAGACACAGACTTAATATGCTTGATTCACAATATAACGAAACATAATGCCATTCTGAATAGTGTTACAACTTATATTATGATAATTACTATGTGTTGTTTTATTCCATTTTATTTACTAAAGTACACTCTTTATAATTATTAAAATGGCTTTTTGGCTCTCACTACCGAAGGACTCAATGAGACTGGCTCTATTATGAAATACTTAGGTATAGGAACACTTTTTTATCATTAAGAATTTGTATATTAAGATCTAAAAGACTCCAATGCGAGGACAATATTCTTTATAAAGACTAAAAATAAATAGATTAGTAGTTTTGATATCCAAAGTACGAAACCGTTTAGGAATTACCTGAGGATTAAAAGACATATTTTTCAGGAATGTGCGTGTTTGTTTTATTTGTGAACGATCCAATTTCCAGGTTATCTATGTTCATCTGAAAGTCCTCTTCTCACGGACATCGGGATTATGGCCAACTCGTCAATATTTTGGGTTATATACATGAAAGTACAAACACATGCGTGCACGGGGATAAAAACTAATGAATCGGAACAATTCAGTGGTGCAAACAATCCAATAGAGAGATAAAATGCCAGATAGATAGATATTAATGTGCATATAAGATTAATTGCATGCAACGTTGACACACATAGTCAGTTTAAGCACTATTTTAATTTCCATAGTTATATTGTTTTGTTAATCAACCAATCTCTCTCTCTCTCTCTCTCTCTCTCTCTCTCTCTCTCTCTCTCTCTCTCTCTCTCTCTCTCACACACACACACACACACACACACACACACACACACACACCTCTTTTACATTAAAGTGATTTCCTACAATAAAATAAGAATTAATAAACGGATTAATAATTCAGTGGAACATCATTCTCACCTGAAAGGATGTTCAACAATCCAGGTCCAGAATAACGTGGATACATGCATACCTAAATTGAATTCATAGACATTATTCAACATCGTACATGTATAACAATTTCTATACTTGGTAGGTGTTAAGCGGCACGTTTTACACGTTATTGGCTAAGTCATGTCCAGCAAATTGGATCTAAACGTCTTTTCCAATTGCCACATCGAGTAGGCTAATGCTGGCTAGTTTAGAGGTGTATCAAACCATTGGGTTGAATGACCAATACTATCAACTTAGCTCCCAGTTTAAGAAAACTGTCCAATAAATATTTGTTATGGGCAAGATACCATAAAATGGAGGTGTCCGCTATGACATAATGCTCGATGTCCAGAATCATAGAAGAAGAAAAAAACATGTACATGTGTAGATTGTGTTCAGTATCACTAAACATCACAATTTTTTTTCCCTCCAAAAGAGATTTTTCAATATATTTAATAAAGCGTGTGTTATGAAAGTAAATACGCACCAAACCTTCGGCAGATATCATGGAATAGAATGCCATATTACTATCGGAACTTCTCAATTAAAGAGTTTTGCTTTTGTTCTGAGGAAATGTTGAATATTTAATTTTTTTAAAGAAATCACTCCGCTATATTTTCAAAAATGAAAATATGCCTAGTGTACAAAACAAATTGTAGAATTATTGTTCATCCTTCCTACTCTCGCTACCCATCAGTGTTCTTGCAAGCATTATCAGAAACCGGTTATGGATGTCTGGCGTATATAGTGCAACATTATGGAGACATAACATGAAGTAAACCTTTCAGGTGAATGAGAAGTACATTTACTAGTGGGACAGATATAAACTCTTAACTGCATGTTAGCAGTGGTCATTTAGTCACTGCCTTTTGGCGTGTTCTTCAATATAGTCACATCCAACAGCTTTGGGTAAATTTTACAACAGCTCCTTGAATACGTACCTCTTATCATGTTATCACTAATTTTATATTTTCAGGTGGGGAGGGGATTTACATCCCGTGCGGAAATTGTACAAAAGAACATCGCCCAGTAGAACAAACAACATTGCCCTAATTTGACGGCGCATTATGCATCACATATCATGGTCTATGTAGTACTGCAGTTAGACGCGACTTAATAGCGAGTAACCTCGGTTATATTGATATGAACACACACACAAAAGGACACAAACTATGAGTCAGGCTAACGATTAGGAATTTGAATTATGCGGAATGCCGAATGTGACAAATGTTCAGTTATTATAAATGTTTATGGTATTTTCTGATTTTGAAAATCAAAATTGATCATTGATCTTAAAAATGAAGTCACGTATGAAACGTTTTCCACCAAACTTCAAGTCACATCCAATTATTCGAGATAAAGTGGATTGAGTTCATTGTCAAATGAAGATGAGAGAACCAATTTAAAAAATAATAATAAGTTATGATATAAATCAGCCACATGCTAATAGGGGGTCCTTCTTTTGAACATATAATAATATGATAAGAGCGCATGTGAGGTATATATACTTTAATAATAATAATAATAATAATAATAATAATAATAATATTATTATTATTATTATTATTATTATTATTATTATTATTATTATTATTATACGAGTCTACAATCCTGGCTACAAATGCACGGTACTTCATGCGCGTCTACTTTGTGCGATGCTGTGAATTTTTACAGAACAAAACATTTCAGAAAACTTGGGGTTTGATTATATTGACTAGGAAGGGACTGCGTTATATTTAAAGACAAATCAGTATCGAATAAATGCTTTATAGAAAACTCATTGAGTTGCCTTGTCTCTGTCTCATGCCAGTGGTGTTTTTATTTCCTATTTTTGGTCAATGTTGTAAATGTAGCATCTTGGCTACGTACGAAAATTATAAGGTACGTCCAAAAACAGGGAATACCCTTTCTAAAAATAGTAACGATTAATTGTATAAGCCAATTTGTGCGATAGACAGTAACAAGTACAACACTCCAGCATACGTCATGTTACGTGCTGACCTTAGCTGGCAACCAATCACTTCGTGTTATTGTGCTGTTTAATTTACTGAGTAACACCTACGTTACTCTTCAAAGCTCTTGTTTGCGTAAACTGATGCGTACACCTTAGCAATGTCTTAAAAAATAAAACAAGATTATGTCTTAAAAAAGATCTTTTTATATTAAAAAAACTAGATAGGTGTCATACATGCCTGGACTTTCCAACTTTGCAGAAATTTAATTTATTGCAAATCAGGGATAAGCTTATGTACCATACAAATTTTTATTAGACAAGGGAAGCAACTCTCACAATGAAGGATTAGTATATTATGAGTTACACTGATTGAAATTTTGTGACCTTTGTCAATAATCGCCGATTGTCATTCCATATGTTAAATAAAATGACGAATATATTGTATCCACATTATGACAGTTTTATAAGAAATCTGCAGTTCTCTCACAAAATACGCACAAGAAAGAGAATTTTATACTTTTAAAATGTTAACACATATGCGAATGTTTGGCATGATACTTTTAATTAACATACTTTAATCGAAACCACCATTGCTAAGCTAAAACCACTAATAATTGGGATGAGAGATAGATGCATTGGCTATAGGAACAATACAAATCAGCATCTTTCTCACGCAGTCGATTCTCTGGAGCCACTTGTGTCAGATAGTAATGATAACTGTCATTTTTGGCACTGTATTGGGGGTGGGGGATCAGATTTCAGACATTGTAAGCTTTTGACCATCCCGTCATCATTTTGATGTCGCCAAAAGGAGTTCAAGAATGCTGGCTCGTGTTTACCATATAAAGAAGCGGCTTTTTCTTCACAATAACATCCCCCAGGAATAAAACTGGTGTTTAAACTTAAGTGATAAAAATTATAAAAAGGAATTGCATTTTTATAGTCAGGGGCTGACAAAGGAATATATTTCGTGGGGTGGGTAGGTGGGTTGATATGGAGGCTAAGCAAGTAGGCACGGGTCTGTGTTATTCTAATTGGGGCGCAGGGGAAACTGGCACATTTAAAGCGTTTCCATGACACAATTTTAACCATCTTACTGTAAAGAGAACTTACTATAGCAAAAACAAAAAACAAAACAGATGTTTAAAGCACATGTTTTTAATTGGGGTGTGGGAAGGGGGTCCCGGTAACTCAGCCCAACTCCACTTTCCCAATCTGCTTCTGATACTTGTATCTTTCTCTTTTTATTTCACTACAGCACGGTCTTAACAACTTAAATGGGGTCGTTCGGTGACAAATATTGCATGCTTGGACTTCCTAGATGCAATAAATAAATAAATAAATAAATAAATAAATAAATAAATAAAGTGTTAATTATAAATGTGACATCATCATCATCATCTAAAAGTTAATTCTAGATATTATTATTATTATTATTATTATTATTATTATTATTATTATTATTATTATTATAGGCTGGGCTATAAACAAAGCATCGTGCAATGGGTCAGATTTCTTTTCCGGATCAGCATCAATGTTCACTATCAACTGTTGCCAAAGTACACACGAACTTCCACAAGATAATGTTCATATTCTAAATAAGAAATAACTCACTTGAGCTCAATACCAAAAAAATGCACAAATCTATATCATGTATCACTACCAAAATGACATAGGAAAATACGCTCTAAAACTAGAATGGGGTTACATTAGTGTAATCTAAACTGGATATAAATAATTGTGACCCGAGTTCGCTTCGGATGCGAACTACAGATATTATGAACTTCAGATGACAGGTGTAAGATGCAGTTGGATAAGGGGAAGTTGGTTTTATTTGCAACATGCACAGTGTAGAGAATGTTGACATACGTCTATGCTACTTCGATGTGCTATGGCTGAAATTTCTTTCGATATTGTACATGTGGAAATTGTAAATGATCTAAGCAGACAGCTCACCGAAATGAATGTGCCCATGTGCTTGAAAAATCAACGTGGATTAGTCTAAGGTACACTACCTTAAGCAGTGATCAAAACAGGGAAACGATGTTTGGCAAACTCTAGAGTCTAGAAGATCAGGTTCTGAAAGTGCAATGAATGAATGGCTAAATACATGTATATTAAAAACAATTTTTTTTTAAAGCTATAGGCTCATTATTGTATAGAATATATCACCGAAATACAGGCAGTCAAAAGCAGAGCTGTCAGATGTGTGTGTGTGTGTGTGTGTGTGTGTGTGTGTGTGTGTTTTAGACTACACATCTGAAGGCCATTCATGAGTCATACATGGAAAGAAAGGGAATAAACAGTTCTTCTAACAATACCAAAGATATACAAGGTATTTTTTTATAAAAAAAACAACATTATAACCAGTGAGGAAATCCGGTAAAAATTTGTTTCTTTAACATATCTTACCCTTATGCAAAATGCGAAACTAAAGTGCGCCCCTAAACAAAATAGGAAAATCTGTACATTTGATTATCTTTTTTTATATCATAATCTATGATGTCCTCAGTAAAATGGTACATTAACATTGTTGCTATGCAATAAACTAAGCTAATTGTACTTTGTTTGCTCTTTACTTACATAATATGCATTCTCTGGCAGTATTGTGTGTGCGATAAACTTAATCATGGGGAAATTATATTTCTTAGAACACCGGAGTGAAGTCAACTTAAACTGAAAACTGTAGCATTCAGTGAATTAGGTATTTAGCAGCAAATGTTTCTTTTCATTCATTGGTAATGAAATTAAGTCATTAATGATGACAAAGCAAATTCTAGTGTTAGAAGAATAAGCAAACACTTAACATTTGACCTTTGAACTCAGTGAATCTCATTTGTACATCCCTTTTCAAACTGTACAATTTTATTAGTGTTATCTCAAAAATAGTTGCGTAAAGTTCAATGTTCCTGTCTTTCAGGATAACATTTGTTGCTATGTTCAGAAAATGAGATATTCATTTTTACAATAGCTCACTTTTCATCACAAGGGGAAGGGGAGGCTGGGATTGTTTTACTAATGAATACTGTTCTATTGGTGAAAAACGCAAGAATCATTCAAAATGACTGTTTTAATGCTTGCAAGTTAAATATTTCAGCTATACAACCAAAATTAAATCATCCAATAATGCGCTCTTCATATTGTAAGAGAGTGTTTGGTGTAAGGTGTTTGCATCTTGCATTTTGCATTTTGAAATATGCTCAATGGATAGAATGTTGGCATATCTCTTTGTTACCTTCATTTATTGTGGCTTTGTGGGTATTGTACTTGTAGAAACTGTACATGATCTAAGCACACAGATAACCAAAATGACTGCCACCACGTGTTCGAAAATTCAGACTGAAGTAGTATAAAGTACACTTTCTTTAGCAGTTATTAAATTAGGGAAAAGCAAAATCTTGACTTTGATGTTTGGAGTAGGGTTTTGAATAATTGTTTGATGTCTGGAGTATGGATTTGAAATATTGACTATATTTAACGACTGGATTAGGGATTTGAAAGATTGATTTTGATGCCAGGAATATAGATTAGAAGGATTGGCTTTGATTACTGGAGTAGAGAGTTGAATATTGATTTGATGTTTGGAGTGAAAATTTGAAGGATTCATTTGGATGCCTGGAGAAGGAATTTGAAGAAGGATTTGAAGGATCGAGTGATAAATGGCGTATTGTTCTTAAGGATTAACGTTGATGTCTGGATGAGGAACTTGAAGAAGGAATGACATTTATGTCTGGATTAGGGACTTGAATGAGTGACATTGATGATTAGAGTAGGGATTTGAAAGATTGAGTGTTGACTGGCGTATGAAAGGACTTGAAGGAGTGACATTGATGTCTGAAGAAGGGTCTTGAAGGAGTGACATGGGTGCCTGACGTAGGGACTTGAAAGAGTAACATTGATGTCTTAAGTAGGGGCTTGATGGAGTGACATGGATGTTTTAAGTAGGGGCTTGAAGGAGTGACATTGATGTTTTAAATAGGGGCTTGCATTAGGACATGGATGTCTGATGTAGGGATTTGAAGGAGTGACATTAATGTTTAAGTAGAGACTTGAAGAAATGACATGGATGTTTTCATTAGGGGCTTGAAGGAGTGACACTGATGATGATGTAGGGGCTTGAAAGAGTAAAATTGTTGTCTTAAGTAGGGACTTGGAGGAGTGACATGGATGTCTGACGTAGGGGATTGAAGGAGTGAAATTGATATCTGGATTAGGGACTTGAAGGAGTGACATTGATGTCTGAGGTAGGGGTTTCAAGGAGTAAAACTGATGTCTTAAGTAGGGACTTGAAGAAGTGACATTAATGTTTTAAGTAGGGGCTTGAAGGAGTAACATGGATGTCTGGAGTACGGACTTGAAGGAGTGACATCGATGCCTGGATTAGGGACTTGAAGAATGACATTGATGTTTTATGTAGGGGCTTGAAGGAGTGACATGGATGTCTGAAGAAGGGTCTTGAAGGAATGACATGGGTGCCTGACGTAGGGACTTGAAAGAGTAACATTGATGTCTTAAGTAGGGGCTTGATGGAGTGACATGGATGTTTTAAGTAGGGGCTTGAAGGAGTGACATTGATGTTTTAAATAGGGGCTTGAAGGAGGACATGGATGTATGATGTAGGGATTTGAAGGAGTGACATTAATGTTTAAGTAGGGACTTGAAGAAATGACATGGATGTTTTCATTAGGGGCTTGAAGGAGTGACACTGATGATGATGTAGGGGCTTGAAAGAGTAAAATTGTTGTCTTAAGTAGGGACTTGGAGGAGTGACATGGATGTCTGACGTAGGGGATTGAAGGAGTGAAATTGATATCTGGATTAGGGACTTGAAGGAGTGACATTGATGTCTGAGGTAGGGGTTTCAAGGAGTAAAACTGATGTCTTAAGTAGGGACTTGAAGAAGTGACATTAATGTTTTAAGTAGGGGCTTGAAGGTGTAACATGGATGTCTGGAGTACGGACTTGATGGAGTGACATCGATGCCTGGATTAGGGACTTGAAGAATGACATTGATGTTTTATGTAGGGTCTTGAATGAGTGACATGGATGTCTGAAGAAGGGTCTTGAAGGAGTGACATGGGTGCCTGACGTAGGGACTTGAAGGAGTGACATGGATGTTTTAAGTAGGGGCTTGAAGGAGTGACATTGATGTTTTAAATAAGGGCTTGAAGGAGTGGCATGGATGTCTGATGTAGGGATTTGAAGGAGTGACATTAATGTTTAAGTAGGGACTTGAAGAAATGACATGGATGTTTTCATTAGGGGCTTGGAGGAGTGACACTGATGATGATGTAGGGGCTTGAAAGAGTAAAATTGTTGTCTTAAGTAGGGACTTGGAGGAGTACCATGGATGTCTGACGTAGGGGATTGATGGAGTGAAATTGATATCTGGAATAGGGAATTGAAGGAGTGACATTGATGTCTGAGGTAGGGGTTTCAAGGCGTAAAACTGATGTCTTAGGTAGGGACTTGAAGGATTAAAATTGATGTCTTAAGTAGGGACTTGAAGAAGTGACATTAATGTTTTAAGTAGGGGCTTGAAGGAGTAACATGGATGTCTGGAGTACGGACTTGAAGGAGTGACATCGATGCCTGGATTAGGGACTTGAAGAATGACATTGATGTTTTATGTAGGGGCTTGAAGTAGTGACATGCATGTCTGAAGTAGGGACTTGAAGGAGTGGCATGGATGTCTGAAGTAGGGACCTGAAGGAGTGACATTGATGTTTTAATTAGGGGCTTGAAGGAGTGACATGGATGTCTGAAGTAGGGACTTGAAAGAGTGAGTTTGATGAATGGAATAGAAATTTGAAAGATTGAGTATGATGCCAGGAGTAGGAATTTTTTATGGATGATTTTGATGAATGACTGAGGTATTGTTTAAAGAACTGAGTTCAATAACTGGGTTATGAATATGAGAAATGAATATGAGAAACTGAGTTTGATTAACTGAATAGAATTTTCAAGGACTGGGTTAAATGTCTGCATGGATGCTACTTGTACTTTATATTGTGAAAGAAAGAATGTCCATAGGAAACAATATGTTTTACCGTTTTCCATAGATGTTAAAAACGTTAAAATTATTTTGTTTTTAAATAACACGTAAGAAACGCATTTTTTTCAATAAATTTAAAACGCGAAAAACGTTCCAGTAGTTTTTAGGCAACACAAAAATCAATATTTGTGCAGAAAGTTAAACACAGCGTCATCTGCCAATGTATACACGCCTGGCTTACACTACCAGATATCAGTACTATGTTGTAGCATGTTTACGTAATGTATCGTAGGCTAGCATTATAGATTCATTATTGATCGAGATTTGTTATCGAGAGAATGACAGAGGACCGCCTGTATGACCGATGATTAAAAAAAATGGAAGTACGAAATATAAAAAACACAAAAAACGTAAAAAACGCGTTTTTCGAGTTAAAATAAAAAAACGAATAAATCGCTTTTATCATCTATGCCGTTTTCTATTACTGGTCCCATGAAATATGTATGTTTTGTAGAAATGAATTGGACGATTAAGCGGTTCTTGATTTCCATGAGAATGAAAAGAATTTGATCAAGTAACAATTTTATAAACTACAATCATTTTTTTTTTCCTTAGAAGTATAGTAAGCATTTGAAAAACGGAGTGTGATGACTGCATGGCTTCTACTTTAAATTACATTTTGTACCGAGCCTCAGGAAATAATTTGAAATATGTTTTGCTCTGTTACAGTTCCATCACGAAATCTGTAGGCTTATTTTCTCCCAGAATTCTGATGGATGTATATATTTACTGTATCGTTACTGCTTCCCGAAATGTTTTCACCAGGTCATTTTCAGTTACTACGTTTTAAATCATGAACGTATTTCACTTAGTACACTTAGGAGTCACCTTGACAGGAACCAATAAAAAAAAAACAATGTATCATAAGGACCATAACAGCCATATTCTGTCCGCGAGAACGGGCTATGTACAGTCTATCAAACATTGTTAAGTTTTACACGGACGGACATTCGACTCGATGTGCGAATGACAGAGCCTATTCATAATGCGTTTTGAAAATAACAACCAACGACGTATTAGCCATCGATGAAATATCCATACTTTTCATTTGTAAGGATATTTCTGCAACATTTTATTAAAATTATTGATAAAATATCACATGGTTTCAATAGCTTTAAACTATTGTTTATGTTACTATTAACAAAGTCACGTCATCGAGTCGTTGTGACCTTAATTTTACGATGGATATGAGCGTAGTATTTACATCGAAAGTCTTTGTCTATGATCTGACGGCAGAGGAGCAGTGTTAGGGTTAGATGATATACATCAGTCTCAACTTTTCAGTCTGTGCAGCTGTTCATACGTCGATTTATGCCATTAGTAATCGGGACATCGCTTGGTCATTTACGTGAGGTCGTGAATCATTCTGAAGCTATAATTAGCAGAGGAACAATTTTTGCAAGTAAATTACCGTAAATTAAATCAAAAATAGCCGATGTGTCATAATTGTTTGTTTCTTTCTGGGGTTGGGTTGGTGGGATCTCGGCTAACAATGTATATGATTTTTCTGCAAATTACTACGTCGACATACATCCTAAGCATCTAGTTGTCTTGTAGAAATAGGTATGGTGGTCCGAATGGGAGAGTAAAGCAGTGGAGACCGTCTGGAACTCAGACTTCACTGTGCGACGGTAACGACATTTTAAAGTACGGCTATTGCATATATTTTAAGGGCATTTTATATATTTTATATATTTCTTTCATCATCTGTCGATTAAAATATTAAGTGTGATTGTATGCTTCATTTCAATATCCCCCTATTACCCCCCCCCCCCCCATATCGTACGCCTACATATTTACACATTCCAAGCCAGGTTCTCACACTTTTCACTGCCTTTATTTAAAAAAAAAACAAAAAACAAAAAAACAACATTTATAATAGTATAAGCATTAAGAACGTATAATCAGATGAGTAATTTAGATGATATAAATCCTGGCCATGCTAACTTGAAATACTTTATTTTTATCACTTAACCCTCACCTTGGATATTACTCTTTAAATTGCTGATAATGGAATATATTCAGATATATATATATATATATATATATATATATATATATATATATATATATATATATATATATATATATATATATAGATATATATATATATAGATAGATATATATATATAGATATATATATATATAGATATATATATATATATAGATATATATATATATATATATATATATATATATATATATATATATATATATATATATATATATATATATATATATATATATATTGACAGTATAGTGCATTGATGCTCTTTTTTATCAGCTTCTTAAAAATATGTATAAGCTTCTAGAATTGAAAAGATTAAATATTAAAATGCAATGTTTAAATTGAAGATAAGGCACATTGGGATTATAAGCTAAGTATCTTACTTCTAAAAGATCAATGTGTGGAAATCTTAGAAAGAACATAATACACCCATTTTTAATAACTTCCCTATGTTGACATGTTGACAGATTCGAAAATTTTCATAATTATTTCTTATATAGGTATTTTTATAAAAGCAAATTCTTGTTTTTTGTTGACGAAAAATAACTTTAAGTTACTGTATCATAATTTATATATATATATATATATATATATATATATATATATATATATATATATATATATATATATATATATATAATTGATATCTAATAGAATGACAGGGGAGACAAACCAATAAAACTAAATTTGAAAATCATTTCTATTACAATAAAGTTTACTCCCTTGATGACAGATATCTAGTGCAAAAAAGCCTTGCGCAGTGTTTCAATTGAAATGCAAGTCATGAAACGTACAATGAATACTTTCCAAGTTTTTGCTGTTGCGAACGTTATCAATCAAAACTTCGAACTCCATCTGGTTTCGATGAGTTTCATTCGAAATCTGCAGTTCTGTCGGATTTTATTTGGTACGTGCAGAAAAAAAATAATGGTATAACATAAAATCGTAACAAAGTGTATTGTCTGGAATACATAAAGAAGTCCATGTAACTCTGAAGTACGTTCTGATGCCTTTGACAATTGATACGAACAAGCATTTTTATATCTGTAAGGAGGTCATATTTGGTATGTATAAAATCGATAGACTGAACAGGGCTTATAAACGTTTTTCAAGATCGAGATTAATGAATGTGTAGTTTGCGGTTTTCATTGTAAGATCAAAGAGAGACGTAACACAATGCTATTTTAGATAACTAACATTTCTTTATATTTCAGATTTAACATCTTTCCCATTAAAGAAAAATGGCATTACCCTTTTTTTGTTTGAAACTCTCTCTCTCTCTCTCTCTCTCTCTCTCTCTCTCTCTCTCTCTCTCTCTCTCTCTCTCTCTCTCTCTCTCCTGTGCCCTATGGGGACTCAAACCCAGGTCAGTGGGTGAAGGCAGCTATTGCCTTTCCAACACGAAACAACTCGCACACCCTCCTGACTAATAGCAACTCCCCAAGAAAGGATCAAACATAGTCCTTGATTCGTGTGTAGCAATCACACTGATATTGTATCCCAGTAATTAACTTTCTGCATCCGCTTTTATCTGCCTTGAGCTCTATCAGTGCAATTCAAGTGACAACGTATTAGAGAATTAAATCAATTAATCTTGATTAATAAGATGAGACGGTTTTAGCATTTTCTCTATGATCTTTTTTGAAGTTACCTTGGCACGTACCAGATGGTCCTTGACAAATTTAGGTTACAGTAGGCAACTAATAGAACTCACTGAAATATATCTAAAAACGTGCAGATGGCAGATCTCGTGCCAGTGCATCAGGATTTAATGTTGAAGTTTGGGGTATTAGGTTAAAGTACCCACAAAAGAGACGCGGCTGTTTTTTTTTTTCCTTCTTTTTCTTTTCTTTCTTGGTTTTATATTTCAGGAGACTAGTTTTGCTAACAGATTCATCTTCTTCTGTATCCCTCCTTTTAAAATACACTATGAGATTTCTGAGTCTCTAGTGAAGGTAACCGGTTTAGAGCATGTGCGTTTGTTGGAGCGCACATGCAACTAGGAAGATATTTTAATACATGCTGAGTGTGCTAACGGGTCGAGAGTAATTTGGTTCAGGAAAGAGGTGAATTTGTATGTTCCAATTTCTGGAGGGTAGAATGAGTATCCGAGAAAACGTTGGGCCTGTTTGAAGTCTCCGACGCAAATTTAATCCTAAGATGGAAGTTATTAACGGACATTTTTAAAATTAATGTAAAAAAATAAAATTTTCGCTGTCTTAATGTCGTCAATAAATCTTACAAAGCTTATAAGACGATTGGTTGCCTCAGTGGTGACATTTTGGTCGAGTCTTCTCATGAAAATATTGGCATTCGAAGATGCCATTTTAGTGACGAATGCAGTTCCTTTAATGTGTAGTGTTGGTTGTTCAATACAAAAAAATGTCGAAATGATATGTTGAAAGTTTTGCAAATGGTAGATCGGCAGGGAACGTTCAGACAGACCATCTCATGCTTCCTTGGAGGCAGTGATACCATCCTCGTGTGAAATTTAAGCGTATAACGAAGAGACATAATTGGGATAGTCAAGACAATTTTGGATTCATCAAGGCAGATTTTCCACTGAAGGCTGAAGGTGACATGCAGAGAATCTCCTTTTCACGATTGAAAATTACTAGTTGAATTTTTAAACACCTGTCTAATGGAGAGAATATTGATTGATCCTTCTGCCCCATCGTGGAAGAATTCAAAGTTATTTTAATAATTGTCGGAATCATAAAGCAATGTATTAATCTCAGTGTCTGTGTAGAATACATGAATTTCAACTTCTATAAAAAATATGCTGAACTCCTGTTAGAAAACAAATTTTAATATATTCAATATATTTTGTTAGATTTTACGGCAATTAATAATTTTCGCCTGACCAAAAATAAAAGAAAGGGGATTCCTCTTACGTGTAACGCTTTTTATTGGGGGGGGGGGGGAGGCCGGAATTTGGGTTGGGTGAGGTTATGGGATTATGTAGGTCCTTTAAATTCATATTTTGGGTTATTCTAGCAGTTTATTCCAAGCTGGAAGGGAGATTAAGAGGGAAATTTAATTGTTATCTTATAGACCACACCAGCTTTTTAAAATACAGTATATATTGTTGTTTGATGTAAGTGTATATATTGTTATTTCACTTTAGTGTATATATTGTTATTTATTTGACTATATATTGTTAATTGATGTAAATGTATATATTGTTATTTCATGATGCTGTATGCACACTAGTCTCGTTGCGCTAGGAGCGTATATCAGTAGGACAACTTTGAACTTCTTATTTCGCGTCTGCTCACAACAGGTTATCCACGTAGAATTTGCAATTAATCCGCACTGTTTTCTAATTTAAGGAAAACTATTAACACTTTTAGAAAACATATAAGAAACTAGGTAGAAATAGCACATAATACTCTATATAACAAAAAATTTTGGGTATCTTCCTGTAATTCACTAATCGATTTTCAATTTTTTTCAATATCTTCATTACTAAAACTATGGACATTATTTAGGTCAAGCTTTGATTGCAAGATTTCACAAGAAATATCGAATGTGATCATTTATACCATTTAAAAAAACTAAATCCGCACTCTGGTAAAATCTGTCAGTATTTTTGCCACTATGATTAAACATAATCCGGAAAATTCAATATTTGTTATTAGCCATTTTCAAGTTGAAGTTTCGTCTGTTTCTTTATTTTAACTATCGTTATCAGTCTATCCTTGTGCGTCGACACAGGCCCCATTTTGTTAGAGATTATCTTTAGCATTCAGATATAGAGCAACATTTTTATCCGAAAGAAGATCATGCATTTAATCTTGTTCTCTGATAATTTAAGAAATTGTTAACTTATTTGGCAACTTTTAAAATGTGACCAGGATCAATATGGTCCTCTTATAATTGTATCGATCTTCAACGTTTGACGATAGTTGAGTTTTGCCTGAATATCAGTTAGCAATTCATCACTAATTTGTGTTCATTTGTTGAAGTATCGTCAACAGTTCTGAATGAGTGCTAACGTACCTGTGTTCTTTTAACAGTAATGCGATACTTATCGTTGAAGACTGTTGTGTACTAGCATGTGAAGTGTATAGATATTCTTATAAATCAGTTGATAGGTTTTATGTACTGATATGATAGTCTCTCGAGAAAGAAGCTTATCAATATCTCAATTCATGCCGAGAATTTTTGTCTTCAGATTCAAGACTAACTTGTTACGTTTGATGCACAATATCACGAAACATAATGACATTCAGAATATTATTGCAATTAACAATGAGTATAGTGAGTCCAATGGATTTAAAAACAAATGTACTTAGTCTCGCTTGTCAAAAACAATTTTTTTAAGAACTAAGCTATGTTCTATATGATTGTGTATAGAAATGTTATTGAGCTGTTTGAACTCTTGTTTTCATACCTTTGTTTCACTCTCAAACTCATCTTTTGAAATAAAATGAATTCTTTCAACTATGAGTTAAGTTATATTCATTAGCACTTATCGAACTTCACTTTGGTGATATGGGATAAATCACATTATGTCATATTGTTTAATAGTAAGGTCAAAGGTCAACGCACAAGTTAGCATGTACCAGTTCTACTCTTAAAGAGACATTTTGATCTAAAATAAAGGACTTATCTTTGTTTCATTAACACAGAAAGTAACAACATGGACAGGTGAAGATGGCCCAATCTAATTATAAAGTTCTAGCTTTGAACACTTTACAGTGTCAGCATATGCAAGAGGTCACTAACTTCCAGTCCTCACACAAAGGTCAAGCTACCCAGCCTCTGTGTCATACAAATAGAAAGCTTCCCTCTTTCGTGTAGTGAATACAATTGATACAATAAGCCAATCTGATACCAAATAAAGTAAATAACAGCTTTCTAAGTGGTTATGTTGTATTTGGGGGTGAAAATGGGGACCAAAATACAGAACGGGCTAAAGTTTAACAATGAGTATAGTGAGTCAAATGGATTTAAAAAAAAGGCACCTGTGCTATAACATCACTTACAGGCATCAAATAGCAGGTGACATGGTGTTCATTCCCAGCTAATATATAAGGGTGAATAATGTAGATAATATAGATGCATGTAATTCATATTTCTTCTATATAAGAAATTAATAATAATGGGCTTGAGTTAGGCAGAAAAAATATCTAAACAAAGCATGTTGGATCAGTTTTCAAACTTGTAAACTTTACTGGGAGAAATTATTAAAGTACTTCTAGTTAAATTTACATCAAGACCGAGGGCTAATATGATACTTCACAAATCTTTTCTTATTTTCATACACCATTACTAACATTATGTGATTCTATTTATTGAAACGTTAAGTCTGGTGTAAGGGAGATAACTGAATGATATACATAAGGTGTGTACTTTTTATTTCCTCCAATATAGTATCCATGTACTACAGATGAGTTCAAGAACACATGTATTAACTTCAATGCAATTAAATTATCCAAAAATGTATTACTGATAAAGTGAGAACCTAAAATCCAGGATTATATATGTAGTGGAGACCTCAAGAATGATTATGTAACTAACTAACGAATCGCATTTTTAATCTCAATACACAAAAAGTTTACCAAAAAAAGACAATAAGAGCAGGACAATCAAAATTAAAATAGGAAGGAATACCATATCATTAGCAAACTACCTAAAATACTTATACCAGAATATTCTTTATTATACAAGTGAACTATCTACACATGGACCATGAGTGTCCTCTATCCTGGTCTATAACATGCTTCACAAGAACAAAAAAGTTGTATTTTATCCATGATTTTTCATCTTCTGCGCATAAAATAGTCAATATTTGCCTAAAATTAACTATATTAACTTTACATAACTTTTTTTTTGCCTGTATGTTAATATTGGAGCTGACTACACAGTCACAAAGCCATCAGTCTATATATGTTATTTATATAGTTATAAAAGCCCCATTCCAAATCTAATGTGTGTTATTTTATACATTTTCTATGTAAAAGACTGTCAATATTAGACCAAAACATCTCAATATCCATTGTTTAACCAAATGACACTATGACAGTATAGAAATGGTGGCTATGTATACTCGTTACTATGGAAAAACTGTGAAGCTGATATTATCTTTTAGGTATCACAGTACCAATTGTTTTTCCATAGACCTCGATGCTAATATTTGGAGAGATAAATATATATTTTATCCTAATATAGCGTGCATCTCACACACTGTTATAGAGAAAAATGTTAGATTGTCAATTTGACGATGAAAAAACCAGGTGCTCAGTTGCATTTAAGAGAGATAACTCTACTTTAACTAGACAGAGGTATGAGTTATCTAGTCACAACATAAATATTTTCAATCATGTGTATTACATTTTCAAAAAACCATAAAAAATAAAAAATTTGATCTATTTAGGAATTAGTGTAATTTCACATGTTGCGAAGAGACTAAACTTTTTTAAGCCTAACAGAAAGTACGCTCTTACATAATCCACCAATCATAGCTAGTGCTGTTGTTTTCTTCTGATTGCAATGTTCTCTACACCTTAAAATCAACCCAAATGGACTTGCTCAATTGGTACCGTTATACCTATAGCAAACCTTGAATTTTCCAATAATCTGTGAAATAGCTCGAGACTATATAACTAACAAATGTATTTAGTCTTGCTTGTCAAAAACAATTATTTGAAGTACTAAACTATGTTCTGTATGATTGTGTAGAGAAATGTTATTGAGCTGTTTGAACTCTTGTTTTCATACCTTTGCTTCACTCTCAAACTCATCTTTTCAAAAAAAATGAATTCTTTCAACTATGAGTTGTATTTTATTCATATTAGCACTTATCAAACTTCACTTTGGTGATATGGGATAAATCACATTATGTCATATTGTTTAATAGTAAGGTCAAAGGTCAACGCACTAGTTAGCATGTACCAGTTCTACTCTTAAAGAGACATTTTAATCTAAAATAAAGGACTTATCTTTGTTTCATTAACACAGAAAGTAACAAAATGGACAGGTGGACATGGCCCAATCTAATTATAATGTACTAGCTTTGAACAGTTTATACTGTCAACATATGCATGAGGTCACTAACCTCCAGTCCTAACAAAGGTCAAGCTACCCAACCTCTGTGTCATACAAATAGAAAGCTTCCCTCCTTTGTGTAGTGAATACAATTGAAGCAATAAGCCAATCTGATACCAAATAAAGTAAATAACAGCTTTCTAAGTGGTTATGTTGGATTTGGGGGTGAAAATGGGGACAAAAATACAGAACGGGCTAAAGTTTAACAATGAGTATAGTGAGGCAATGGATTTAAAAACAGGAGGAAAGTGTGTATCTAAATGGAAGATGTAGCTAATGATACTGGAATAAAAGGAGACACAAGCAGCAATGAGAAAAACTAGAAGCTAGAGCTTCAAGATATTACCTTGCACAATATTTCGAAGCAGCGGACCATAGGTTCAGGGACAATAAAAAAGGGACCTGTGCTATAATATCCCCTACAGGCACCAAATATCAGGTGACATGGTGTTCATTCCCAACTATTTTATAAGGGTGAATAATGTAAATAATATAGATGCATGTAATTCATATTTTTTCTAGATAAGAAATTAATAATAATGGGCTTCAGTTAGACAGAAAAATACCTAAACCAAACAAAGCATGTTGGATCAGTTTTCGAACTTGTAACCTTTACTGGGACAAATTATTAAAGTACTTCTAGTTAAATTTGCATCAAGACCGAGGGCTAATATGATACTTCACAAACCTTTTGTTATTTTCATATACCATTACTAACATTGTGAGATTTTTTTTATTGAAATGTTCTATCTGATGTAAGGGAGATAACTGAATGATATACATAAGGTGTGTACTTTTAATTTCCTCCAATATATTATCCATGTAATACAGATGAGTTCAAGAACACGTGTATTAACTTCAATGCAATTAAATTATCCAAAAATGTATTACTGATAAAGTGAGAACCTAAAATCCAGGATTATATATGTAGTGGAGACCTCAAGAATGATTATGTAACTAACTAGAGAATCGCATTTTTAATCTCAAGACACAAAAGTTTGCAAAAAAAAGTCAAGTAGAGCAGGACAGTTAAAATCAAAATAGGAAGGAATACCATATCTTTAGTAAACTACCTAAAATACTTAAACCAGAATATTCTTTATGATACAAGTGAACTATCTACACATGGATCAGGAGTGTCCTCTATCCAGGTCTATAACATGCTTTACAAGAACAAAAAAAGTTGTATTTTATCCATGAGTTTTCATCTTCTGCGCATAAAATAGTCAATATTTGGCTAAAATTAACTATATTAACTTTACATAACTTTTTTTTGCCTGTATGCTAATATTGGGGCTGACTACACAGTCACAAAGCCATCAGTCTATATATGTTATTTATATAGTTAGAAAAGCCCCATTCCATAGCTAATGTGTGTTATTTTATACATTTTCTATGTTAAAGTCTTTCAATATTAGACCAAAACATCTCAATATCCATTGCTTAACCAAATGACACTATGAAAGTATAGAAATGGTGGCTATGTATACTCGTTACCATGGATACACTGTGAAGCTGGTATTTTCTTTTAGGTATCACGGTACCAATTGTTTTTCCATAGACCTCAATGCTAATATTTAGAGAGATACATATATTTTCTATCCTAATTTAGCGTGCATCACACACACTGTTATAGAGAACAATGTTAGATTGTCAATTTGACGATAACAAAACCAGGTACTCCATTGCATTTAAGAGAGATAATTCTGCATCAACTAGACAAGGGCATTAGTTATCTAGTCACAACATAAAATTTTCAATCATGTGTATTACATTTTCAAAAATCCATAAAAAATACAAAATTTGATCTATTTAGGAATTAGTATAAATTCACATGTTGCCAAGAGACTAAACTTTTTTAAGCCTAACAGAAAGTACAACTCTTACATAATCGACCAATCATAGCTAGTGTTGTTGTTTTTTCTGATTGCAATGTTCGATACACCTTAAGCTCCACCCACAAGGACTTGCACAATTGGTACCCTTATACCTGTAAATTCAGCGGTCGCTCTCGCATTTCGCATTCAGTAAGCAGACGACAAAGAGAGTATACTTACTCCCAGACTGCTGATCAAACAAGGTAATGGAAGAGGTTAAGACTTTAACTGATTTGATTTCGAAATTGAGGAGAATCTTCGCCCTTGACACTGTGGATATTGACTATGTACAAACCCTGATGACCAGGTATAAAAGTAACCCGGAAGAATGGAGTAGATTTGCGATATTTGATGATAAACTCGACTTCACAAGAAATTTGGTGGATGAGGGAAATGGTAATTTCAACCTTATGATGTTATGCTGGAATGAGAACAGGGGAAGCAGAATACATTCTCATGCCAACTCCCACTGCTTCATGAAGGTATTGGAGGGAAGTGTGAAGGAGGAGCTATATGACTGGCCACCACAGCATCAGGATTTGACATCACAGCCTGGTCACCATGTTTTGGAGTGCAGAAGAACATCCACATTCAACACAAATGAGGTCTCTTACATTTCTGATAGCATTGGCTTGCATAGAGTTGTGAATCCCAATTATACAGAGAGGGCGGTAACCTTGCATCTGTATTCACCTCCTTTCCAAGGTTGCTACTGCTTTGACGAAGTTACTGGCCACAGAACTGCATCCAATATGACCTTCTATAGCAGGTTTGGCGAGAGAGTACCATTTTGAAGTGATTTTGGCAGTAGTGTTGCTGAGAATAACTGAATGTTTTCCAAACGAACTAGGCTGGCATTCCCCATTGTCAGCAGATGTATCACACTGAGCAGCTATTGGATGACCTTCAGTCCGGTGTTGCAGATTATACCTTGCAATGATTAAAATGTATCATATAGCATATAACTTACTCTTGCTAAATTGTACCTTTTACTGCAAAATTGACATATATAAACAGATTTTTGCATTTATTTTTATCTGGAAATTTGTAAAGAAGCCAATGTTTGATTGTATTCAAGAGTCCTAATTAGCCCTGAGATAAGAGGGAACTTCCTGAACTTGAAAAGCTTACCATTTTTTTTTTACATTTATGTAAATGTATATACACAATGACCAAAATGATAAAGAAAAGCTTGATTTTATATTCTTACCATTGGCACTTACTTTTTATGCAAATGTACCTACTTTGTAACCTATTTTTACAATAAATAATTGCTCATCTATAAAACAAAATCCCTGAAGATTTCAACATGGAAGCTGTTATAATTATCAAACCGGCCTCTGAATATAACGCGGCCACAGAAAGAATTAACACGGCACTTAAAGCTTTAAAGAAAGAACTGGTAAGTCATTTTGACTTATATTTTTCTTAACATTTTGCATACATTTTTTTAAGGGTTTTTATAATTATCCTTTAAAATCATGCACCTGGAAAATCCATTCACATATCTCGCATAAGATATATGTAAATGATATCGAAATAAAAATGATAAATTATTTTATTCAATCCCTAGAATTAAACATTCCTTCTTATATATGCTGATGGCACAATAATACTTTCGGTGTATATTCAAGGTCATATGTTCACGATAAAGAATTTAGAAACTTAATGGAATTTACAAGTTAATGTAGATAAAAGAAAAAGTGTTATCGTCGGAAATATCAAATATTTAAAGGAAGATTAAAACTAATTATATCGAAGCATATAAATAAATATTGTTGAAGAGCTTACAAGATTTGATTTTAACATTAAAGTCACAGAAGCATTTAGCCCTTTAAAGCCGCAAAGCTCTGTTTATTAAAACAAAAGTTGTTATGATTAATATTGAAAGTGACCTTTATCTATTTGATACACATGTTCTTGGGAAGTACAGAACTATCTAAGTATGTAGTTTGTCTTTATATAGGAGAAAGATACAGAAAAAAAACATGTGGAACGTTTGAAGAGACTACCAAAATTCTCCTGGCATATAGTAAATATTATGGTTTATGGGCGGCTTGACAGAGTCCCGATTTATATACAACGCATATTAAAATGATATATTATTGAAACAAGCTGCTATCGTATCCACACTAGTCACTTAGAAGTGCGCTATAAATAAAAAAAATTTAATCTACGTTACAAATACCCCTCTCTCTCTCTCTCTCTCTCTCTCTCTCACACACACACACACATACACACACACAGACAGGAGAAAACTGTGAGAATAATAAACTGTGCAAAGGAATAGCTTGTATGTATGTATGTATGTATGTATGTATGTATGTATGTATGTATGTATGTATGTATGTATGTATGTATGTATGTATGTATGTATGTACGTACGTACGTGTGTGTGTGCATGTATGTTATTTTTGTGCCAATCAGAAAACTGTTTTTATCTCTTTATCAACATGCTCTACTGTACCGCATGTTTTGAATCAAATGGTAAAATTCTACTTTCGCAAAATAGTATTCCAGACAAATATGGTATTCTGATAACTCGATTATATATAGGAACAAAAACCGAGTGAGGCAACTGGTTTAGCACCTACAGTTAGCATTTTAGCCTTGAGATATTTATATGAAAAATTTTTATTTTAACTTACACATTTATATACTTGTATTTAATATAAAGAAAGTATACTAACTATACTTAAATGTTTGTTTTGCAATTTAGGTCCTTTTTGTAAACGAATATTGCGTTCATTTGCTGCATCTTCTATCTATCTTACATTATGTTTAACAATCTAATTTTCTAGTTTTCACCTATTTCTGCAGTTCTCCTTTATATGTAGGAGTGCTCTCTTTTGTTTGGAACACATCAACATTTTTTCCGATTGTCTCTTCAGAACCAAAACTGTGTTACAAAATACATGTCCTTTTTGTGGTAGTTGGTGTATCTCATAATATTAGCAAAGTTTGCTTTCAGAAATAAGGAATCTACTTGAATTATGAAAATAATGTCTCACCTGATCAACATTAATGAAGTATGAGTCAAATTCGCTGATATTGATTTGTCTTCATTTGTACTTATTAGTACAAAAAATCAAATTTTACATGGTGATTTGCATGCCTAAATTACAAGACAAACATTTAAGTATTGTAGGGTAAAACTTAAATTATTTCGACTTGTAATACCATACTGACAACACAATTTAAAACAAATTAAGGAAATGTAGTTATGAGATTTTATTGTATTATTCGTTCATAGTTTAAGAAGGTTAAAATCAAATAAAAAGTAGTGCATGATGGATTCTAATTAATCAATAACGTTGATGCCTGGAAGAATAAGAAAGCAAACTACCTTTGAATATTATCAGTCACCTTGTTCGCAAGTTGTGTTTTACTTCAACAGTTAAAATAATTTATCAAAATGTAAACTTGATGTAATAAACGTTTTGAATGAATAAATCGCGATCAAATAATCTTTGATCTGAGTTCAAGTGTAAAAGTACGAATATAATAGAAGTATAATCGTCTGACCTTTTATTTTGCATTTCAAGTGTAACACCACGTGAAAACTAAATAATTTAAATGACCAGATTCATTTTATTTACATTTTTGTAAAACAAAGAAAATATGCACGAATCACTTTTTCTTCAGAGAGAATGTGTAACTTAACTTGTAATATACATTATGATAACCATTTGTAACATAATTTAGAACTATTTGTTATAATTTTTCAAGGAACGTGTCCTATTAAAAAGTATTTTAAAAAATATTATGTTGTTCTCTGAAAAACAATTTTTGTACATGAAAATTCACATAGCTTACGAAACTATTTTATGCCCTTTTATAACATTTACTGTAATTACCCTTGTCTTTTATTATTCAGTCTTACAAAGATTACAATTTAATTTGGACAAAATTTTCACCGATATGAATTATACTTTCCCATGCAGTTATATGGCGACAAAAAGCCTATAAAAGATACGTTGACTGGCCTAAGGGAGTAGAGTTAAAATAGTTCCATGTTAATGGGAGAGTTGTATAGCTTCTACTTCGTGAACTGCTGACGGTAGGGAAACTTGATTAAGAGAAACCATTCAGATGTGCGATTTATAGATATTGGGCAGGCTAGAGATATGTGGTCTTGCATAAATTAGAATACAATTTATGTATTGAACGGACACGTCGAGATTTCTAGTTTACAACATTAAAATGTAAGGAAGTCTTTGGAAATTTGGGGTAAACTTATGACTTCTAGCGGGAACCGCGCCAGGGTTTGACAACCGCTCGGTCAAGTAAAAACCCCTGGCTTGTAGCAATATATATGTGTATGTTATATAAAGTTCTAATACATTTCAGTGACTCATCTCGAATTTTGATCCTCGAAGTGTCACAAGAAAAAGAAAACACTCCAAATAAGAAATTGAACCGAATCAAGGCATCGTGTAAACCGATTTAAAATCGTTATCAAACCGGTCAACAGAAAAATATACAGTATCACTATCTTCGCTGTCACGCGTGTTAACATTTAACCGAACTTGAAATCTGTTGTGTGTCGGACAAATATAATACATCCCAGTCGACCTTTTCCAAATATTTAGAGTGTACTCTGTCAGATGTTTATATAAACAAAATTTTAAAAAAACTGCATAATGGTGGATTATGTTTAAATGTTGCCTGCAGCAGTCTATAAAATTATAGAACCAGGATTAATATTTTTAAAACACTAAGGAGGTGAAACGTTAAATTGAGGATATAGATATGTCTTGCTCAAGTTTTTTTTTTCATGCATGCTTTTCCTTCATCAATTACGATCTGTTGGCCTTCGTCAAAGCAAAAAGATTTTTCTGGAAATGATCCGTTTTGCCTCATGTAATCGTTGAAATCCAGGCCAATGATGTTGCAAAAGAAAAAGAAGAAAAAAAATCCATCAACTCTTATGTACACAGATGTTCATTATTTTCAAAATTGCTTTTAAGATAGCAAATATATCATTGATGGAAAATAGAAAAATAAATATGCTGAGGGATCGCGAAGATATTTTAATAGCGTTCAAGACATATTTTATCAAGGCGTTTGGTAAAAGCAGCTCCATTACATAGTAATGGTTATTAGGTACAATTTCCACAAACATGCGACCAATTTGAATGCGACTTATTCGGGCGGTAGACTTCCCATGGCTCAACGACAGATACATCTAGTCGGGCAACAGAGTGTACCCCGATACTGTAACTTATTACCACAACAGAGGCGCAGTTCTAATACCACCGAGGAGTTCAACTCTAGCGAAGATGGTTAGTTATTATATTTTATGTTAGCTTCTGTATTACTGGATTTTTCAGGACAAATAATTTTGGTAATTCATCGGAGTGTATGATCAACATTATTTGCTAACTGCGGTCAACGGATATCGATAACATGCTAACCAGATTTTCATAAGCCGTATTCACCAATTTCTTTCTATGGCAAGAAGTAAGGCGATTTGTTAGGCCGGAGGATCGGGTTTGTATCCTGCAGTGAACTTTTTCTGAAATTTCTTAGATACATTGAATTTTAAAAGACAATTAAATTATTATCATATTTTCTGTACGAATATAAACAAAACACAGCAGAGCATAAACAGTATTACCTTTGAAAAATCTGCTATTTCAACATATTACACATTTTAGCTAGCTGCGTTTGAGCATTGCAAAAATATTAAAATAAAATAAAATAATTTGTTGGTTCCGAGTGAATAAAGTATATATTTCACCTCCTAGGTCACAAACTTATGAATTTGTTCCCATTCTATGAAATATGTCAGTTATTCACTGCAAGCAAAGAACAAAAAAAAAATCTAGGTATTTATTATAATTCCTATTTGTAGAGAATTTATGAATTCAGGTATTTCACGTATTTCCATTCTCACAATCATTAGAAGTTGTATAATTTTAAAACAAATTTTAAAAATCGTTCAAGTTTGGTGCACTATATTTTGTATTTAAAAACACTTTTAAACTTAATTCAAAATATTGCTGGTGTCACAAGATAGACCGAGTCGGGACTGGATTAGTGAAGACACGGAACACAACTGCGTTAATAAGATGTTTATTTTATAAACGCAATTTTAAAAATCAACTCTGACACCAATATTTTACAAAATATAAGAAAAATCTATTTATATAAATGTTCCTAACATGGAACTATGAATTTCAGTAACGTAATGACAAAAAAAGAAGTATATGAATGAATTTACAAATATGAATATATATATATAAGGCTCGTATAACGAGATAGATGCAAATATGAAAAGAATGCGTCGTCAATATGACGAGACTAGAATGAAGATATTACATAATTAATACGTCGTCCATATGACGAGACATATGCAATTGTCAACCCTAAATTCTGAAGTTCTCGTTCATGGAACGAGATTTGTGTAGAATGAACTTATGCAGGTGTCGTTCATATAACGAGACGGCAAAGAAGATATTTAAATACATATTACGTCGTCCATATGACGAGATATATGCAATTGTGAACCCTAAGTTCTGAAGTTCTCGTTCATGGGACGAGATTTGTGTAGAATGAAATTATGCAGGCGTCGTTCATATAACGAGACGGCAAAGAAGATATTTAAATAAATATTACGTCGTCCATATGACGAGATATATGCAATGGTGAAACCTAAATTCTGAAGCTCTCGTTCATGGAACGAGATTTGTGTAGAATGAAATTATGCAGGTGTCGTTCATATAACGAGACTGCAAAGAAGATATTAAATAAATAAAATTATGCAGGTGTCGTTCATATAACGAGACTGCAAAAAAAGTTACTAAATAAATAATAAAATTATGCAGGTGTCGTTCATATAACGAGACTGCAAAGAAGTGTTTAAATAATATGTCGTCCATATGACGAGATATATGCAATGGTGAAACCTAAATTCTGAAGCTCTCGTTCATGGAACGAGATTTGTTTAGAAAAAAATTATGCAGGTGTCGTTCATATAACGAGACTGCAAAGAAGATATTAAATAAATAATAAAATTATGCAGGTGTCGTTCATATAACGAGACTGCAAAGAAGTTATTAAATAAATAATACAATTATGCAGGTGTCGTTCATATAACGAGACTGCAAAGAAGTGTTTAAATAATATGTCGTCCATATGACGATATATATGCAATGGTGAAACCTAAATTCTGAAGCTCTCGTTCATGGAACGAGATTTGTGTAGAATGAAATTATGCAGGTGTCGTTCATATAACGAGACTGCAAAGAAGATATTAAATAAATAATAAAATAATGCAGGTGTCGTTCATATAACGGGGCTGCAAAGAAAAGGGAAATTATGAGTCGTTTAGATAACGAAACTGATACATGGATGTGAATTACTTGCTTAGATGGTAATAAAAAAATATGGAACACGTATACTACAACTATCATGGCGTCCTTTTGACGTCGAAGATGTATACCGCTCTAGTCAATGGTGGTGGAGTCGCCACGCATGGTCCACTCCCACGTCTGTTTGAAAGATCCCTCGGGAGCCCTTTACATTCAATACAGAGACGATGGTCGCGAAGCCTTGGTCCCTCGATTTGAGGACACCAGTACACTCTTCCGAAACATCGTCACCAAAACACAGCGCAACACTTCAGCACACCACGGGCAGCATAGACAAGCCCCCATGGTCGTCCATGGTCACCCCAACATGCACCACACACTGGCACCACTGGCCCCCACGGTCAGCCCACGGACACCACAACATGGCACCGCACCCGGGCACCAACGGCCCCCACTCAGCTCCGGACCACAGTCACCCACGGTCACCCCACGGACACCACAACATGGCACCGCACCCGGGCACCAACGGCCCCACTCAGCTAAAATTAAAACAACCGAACCGTGTAATACATAAGACACAGTCAAGTATTTTCACATATGTAGCGCATGCACGCACATGAAATAATTATCCATGTACATTTAACGTTAAGCATGCAGCGTATAATTGAACTCAATTATGTTCAGATACAAAAGAACTAATGAAACAAAATATAGTACTTCTGATAAAATGGCGCTGCCTAACCTATGTATTTATTCTATAGATTTTATAATAAATACTAAACATCTAATATGTAAAACAATGAATTATATCATAATACAAATAGCAATGAGAACAAAGTTAAATCTATTGTTACCTCTTTTAGCTGATAGATTGCTCCTTTAAGGATGGAAGCTTTTTCCGACAAGACTGGATCGTGATGTGATTTCTGTCTTATAATTTCGTCCTTATATACCCCTAGCTGTGACATATGCGCAGCTAGGTACTTTAAACTGCAGGCAATTTCGCACGTGCAGCATGAGCTGAGTGTTCGCTCATTATGTCGAAATAACTAAAAATACCCCAAAAATAATAAACTACTCTCGGTAAGGCTGTACGCAGTAACGAAATAGAGACTAGATTTTTGACCACATATACATATTGAACATAGTCGTATACAATTCCGTGACAGCTGGTTTGTATCCAGTTTCATATAAGTACCACAGCATTTATAACATTTCCATAACTTATAGTGTTTTGTGTTTTTTTCTACAGAGACTGGAAGTTCCTTGGGCGGCTCTACAGAGAGTGTAAGCGAGTTCAATGACAGTAGATCCAGTTCCAGTTTTTTTATTGTCCACAACGACAACGCGGCCTCGCTCGCTGTCGGTCAGATTCAACCAGACTCGAACTGGTGAAGAGGAAATCAAACGTGACGACTCAAAATATGAGGAAATTTTGAAAAGAAACATTTTGTTATGGAAAATTAAATCCAGAAAAGTTGATAATGACTCTGTATTTTCAGATTCAGAATGGGAAACAAATGAAACTGTATAATAATAAATGAAACAAATGAAACTGAATGCTGAGCCATATACAATTATTTGAGTACGTGGCACAATGAACTTTTTCCTGTGTCAAAGCATTTTACTAAACGATGTTTCATGTGCAGTGTAGCTTCGTTAATTGCATTTTCGTTATCGTCGTCAGTGCCATCATCATCGAACCAATTATTGCGTAATCCTCGTCGTTTTCTTTAAGATATTAAAACATGTGGTAGAAACTTATGTTAACTTTTTGATGATGGCTTTTTCATCGTTGACGTACAAAGCATCTGTCTCATATACAAAGTATCTGTCTCATGTTTGTTTCTTACATAAAGATGGTACTCCTTCCGTTGCTAATTATCATGGCTGGCCTTTGGCCGATTGGACTAATTTAGAATGCCCCGCACTCATGTCCCTCCCCCCCCCCCCCCCAACATGGCATTAGTAATTTAAAAAATATTTCTACAAAGAGAAAGTAATTTTAAATCGATGGTGAAATTTGTAAGTTCAGTATCATATAAAACTTGTTTAAAACTTTATTTCCAAATGCCGTGCTCATAGGGGGCCCCAGGAATACATTTAAGAGACCCCCTCCCCAAATGATCCAAAAAGGGCTGTACATTTTCTAAGTTTGCTGACTGCACCGCAACGAGATGTCATTCGTGAAAAGTTAGATATTCAAGGTGTATAATATTGATGGCCAACGCGGTATGCATTTTGGATGAGTGGTATGGATTTAATCGAACCTTTCTCAAGAGATTACCTTTGCCAAGTCAAACATGATCTCTGTTGATAGATGGTTCTAAAGTAAATCTCTTCTTAACATCTAAAATGTAAAATTTAAAATACAGGTTCATGACCTCTTGAGACTAGTGGTCTCTTAGTAGTGGTCTTAATCAAGGATTGTTTTCCTAATTACTCTCACTTCAGATTTTTAGTTTTTCTTTCAACTATTAACGAAATATTTAGGACCGGCTATGCACAGCATGACGAAACGATTTGGGGAAATAGATAATGTTTCACAGAAAGCTAGAAATAGGACCATAGACACGCATAAAAAAGATTCTACAAAAACGTTGTTTTAAGATAGCATTTGGCACACGTTATAAGGTCAACTTTTTCCGATTCTAAACTTATCTTTCACCAGGCGAACAGAATAAAGGATTTACTTCATAAATTCTGTAAATAACTCTTATCCTTTGAATAATAAGAAATTACCGCATAGTTTAATGTTATTAAAATCAATATATAAACTGTACATATGTTTCTATCATTCGGGCCACACTGTTTATACCATATCAAATTATTCAAGTTGATGATTTGGAATAAACTCAATGATATAATTGTTATCTTATAGACCACACAAGCTTTTAAAAATACAGAATATATTGTTGTTTGATATAAAAGTATATATTGTTATTTCACTTTAGTGTATATATTGTTATTTATCTGACTATATAATCTTACTTGATGTAAATGTATATATTGTTATTTCATGATGCTGTATGCACACTAGTCTCGTTGCGCTAGGAGCGTATATCAGTAGGACAACTTTGAACTTCTTATTTCTTTCCTACTAACAACAGGTTATCCACGCAGAATTTGTAATTAATCCGAACTATTTACTAATTTAAAGAAAACTATTCACATTTTTAGAAAATATATAAGAAACTATGTAGAAATAGCACATTATATATAACACAAATTTATGGGTATTTTCTTGTAATTCACTAAACGATTTTCAATTTTTTTAATATCTTCATCACCAAAAATATGGAAATTAATTAGGTCAAGCTTTGATTGCAAGATTTCACAAGAAATATCGAATGTAATCATTTATACCATTAAAAAAAAACTAAATCCGCACTCTTGTAATATCTGTCAGTATTTCTGCCACTATGATTAAACATGCACATAATCCGGAAAATTCAATATTTGTTATTAGCCTTTTTCAAGTTGAAGTTTCTTCTCTTTCTTTATTTTAACTATCGTTATCAGTCTGTCCTTGTGCGTCGACACAGGCCCCATTTTGTTAGAGGTTATCTTTAGCATTCAGATATGGAGCAACATTTTTATCCGAAAGAAGATCATGTATTTAAGCTTGTTATCTGATAATTTAAGCAATTGTTAACTTATTTCGCAACTTTCAAAATGTGACCAGGATCAATATGGTCCTATTACAATTGTATCGATCTTCAACGTTTGACGATAGTTGATTTCTGCCTGAATATCAGTTAGCAATTCATCACTAATTTTTGTTCATTTGTTGAAGTTTCATCAACAGTTCTGAATGGGTGTTAACGTACCTGTGTTGTTTTAACAGTAATGCGATACTTATCGTTGTAGACTGTTGTGTACTAGCATGCGATGTGTATTGATATTCTTATAAATCAGTTGAGAGGTTTTATGTACTGATATGATAGTCTCTCGAGTAAGAAGCTTATCAATATCTCAATTCATGCCGAGAATGTTTGGCTTCAGATTCAAGGCACTGACTTGATACGCTTGATTGACAATATAACGAAACATAATGCCATTCAGAATATGATTACAATTAACAATGAGTATAGTGAGTCCAATGGATTTAAAAACAGGAGGAAAGTGTGTATCTAAATTGGAGATGTAGCTAATGTTACTGGAATTAAAGGAGACACAAGCAGCAATGAGAAAAATGAGAACCGAGAGCTTGATGATATGTCCTTGGACAATATTTGGAGGCAGTGGACCATAGGTACAGGGACAATAAAAAAGGCACCTGTGCTATAACATAAAATAGTCAATGGCTAAAATTAACTATATTAACTTTACACAACTTTTTTTCGCCTGTATCCTAAAATTGGGGCTGACTACACAGTCGTAAAGCCATCAGTCTACATATGCTATTTATATAGTAACAAAAGCAAAATTAAAAACCTAATGTGTGTTATTTTACACATTTTCTGTCAATATTAGACCTAAACATCTCAATATCCGTTGTTTAAAAAAATGACACTATGACAGTATAGAAATGGTGGCTAATTGGCTATGTATACTCGTTACTATGGATATACTGTGAAGCTGGTATTATCTTTTAGGTATCACGGTACCAATTGTTTTTCCATAGACCTCAATGCTAATATTTGGAGAGATAAATATATTTTCTATCCTAATTTAGCGTGCATCTCACACACTGTTATAGAGAACAATGTTAGATTGTCAATTTGACGATGAGAAAACCAGGTACTCCATTGCATTTAAGAGGGATAACTCTGCTAGAACTAGACAAGGGTATGAGTTATCTAGTCACAACATACATATTTTCAATCATGTTTATTATATTTTCAAAAAAAACATAACAAATAAAAAATTTGATCTATTTAGGAATTAGTATAAATTCACATGTTGCCAAGAGACTAATTTTTTTAAGCCTACCAGAAAGTACAACTCTAACATAATCCACCAATCATAGCTAGTGTTGTTGTTTTTTTCTGATTGCAATGTTCCCTACACCATAAGCTCAACCCACATGGACATGCGCAATTGGTACCGTTATACCTATAGCAAGCCTTGTTTTTTCCAATAATCTGTGAAATAGCTCGGGACTATATAACTAAGAAATGTACTTAGTCTCGCTTGTCAAAAACAATTTTTTGAAGTACTAAGCTTTTTTCTATATGATTGTGTATAGAAATGTTATTGAGCTGTTTGAACTCTTGTTTTCATACCTTTGCTTCACTATCAAACTCATCTTTTGAAATAAAATGAACTCTTTCAACTATGAGTTGTGTTTTATTCATATTAGAACTTATCGAACTTCACTTTGGTGATATGGGATAAATCACATTATGTCATATTCTTTAATAGTAAGGTCAAAGGTCAAAGCACTAGTTAGCACGTACCAGTTCTACTCTTAAAGAGACATTTTGATCTAATTTAAAGGACTTATATTTGTTTCATTAACACAGAAAGTAACAAAAGGGACAGGTGGACATGGCCCAATCTAATTATAAAGTATTAGCTTTGAACACTTTACATTGTCAGCATATGCAAGTGGTCACTAACCTCCAGTCCTCACACAAAGGTCAAGGTCCCCAGCCTCTTTGTTATACAAATAGAAAGCTTCCCTCCTTTGTGAAGTGAATACAATTGATTCAATAAGCCAATCTGACACCAAATAAAGTAGATAACAGCTTTCTAAGTGGTTATGTTGGATTTGGTGGTGAAAATGGGGACTAAAATACAGAAAAAGGCTAAAGTTTAACAATGAGTATGGTGAGTCCAATGGATTTAAAAACAGGAGGTAAGTGTGTATCTAAATTGGAGATGTAGCTAATGTTACTGGAATTAAAGGAGACACAAGCAGCAATGAGAAGAATGAGAACCGAGAGCTTGATGATATGTCCTTGGACAATATTTGGAGGCAGTGGACCATAGGTGCAGGGACAATAAAAAAGGCACCTGTGCTATAACATCCCTTATAGGCACCAAATATCAGGTGAAATGGTGTTCATTCCCAGCTAATATATAAAGGTGAATAATGCAGATAATATGGATGCATGTAATTCTTATTTCTCTAAATAAGAAATTAATACTAATGGGCTTCAGTTAGGCAGAAAAAAATATCTAAACCAAGCAAAGCATGTTGGATCAGTTTTCAAACTTGCAAACTTTACTGGGAGAAATTAATAAAGTACTTCTAGTTAAATTTGCATCAAGTCCGAGGGTTAATATGATACTTCACAAATCTTTTCTTATTTTCATACACCATCACTAACATTGTGGGTTTCTATTTATTGAAATGTTATGTCTTTTGTAAGGGAGATAACTGAATGATATACAAAAGGTGTGTACGTTTTATTTCCTCCAATATATTATCTATGTAATACAGATGAGTTCAAGAACACATGTATTAACTTCAATGCAATTAAATTATCAAAAAATGTATTCCTGATAAAGTGAGAACCTAAAATCCAGGATTATATATGTAGTAGAGACCTCAAGAATGATTATGTAACTAACTAGATAATCGCATTTTTAATCTCAAGACACAAAAGTTTGCAAAAAAAAGTCAAGTAGAGCAGGACAATTAAAATCAAAATAGGAAGGAATACCATATCTTTAGTAAACTACCTAAAATACTTAAACCAGAATATTCTTTATGATACAAGTGAACTATCTACACATGGATCAGGAGTGTCCTCTATCCAGGTCTATAACATGCTTTACAAGAACAAAAAAAGTTGTATTTTATCCATGATTTTTCATCTTTTGCGCATAAAATAGTCAATATTTGGCTAAAATTAACTATATTAACTTTACATAACTTTTTTTTGCCTGTATGCTAATATTGGGGCTGACTACACAGTCACAAAGCCATCAGTCTATATATGTTATTTATATAGTTAGAAAAGCCCCATTCCATAGCTAATGTGTGTTATTTTATACATTTTCTATGTTAAAGTCTTTCAATATTAGACCAAAACATCTCAATATCCATTGCTTAACAAAATGACACTATGAAAGTATAGAAATGGTGGCTATGTATACTCGTTACCATGGATAAACTGTGAAGCTGGTATTTTCTTTTAGGTATCACGGTACCAATTGTTTTTCCATAGACCTCAATGCTAATATTTAGAGAGATACATATATTTTCTATCCTAATTTAGCGTGCATCACACACACTGTTATAGAGAACAATGTTAGATTGTCAATTTGACGATAACAAAACCAGGTACTCCATTGCATTTAAGAGAGATAATTCTGCATGAACTAGACAAGGGTATTAGTTATCTAGTCACAACATAAAATTTTCAATCATGTGTATTACATTTTCAAAAAACCATTAAAAATACAAAATTTGATCTATTTAGGAATTAGTATAAATTCACATGTTGCCAAGAGACTAAACTTTTTTAAGCCTAACAGAAAGTACAACTGTTATATAATCGACCAATCATAGCTAGTGTTGTTGTTTTTTCTGATTGCAATTTTCCCTACACATTAAGCTCAACCCACGTGGACATGCGCAATTGGTACCGTTATACCTATAGCAAACCTTGATTTTTCCAATAATCTGTGAAATAGCTCGGGACTATATAACTAAGAAATGTACTTAGTCTCGCTTGTCAAAAACAATTTTTTGAAGTACTAAGCTATTTTCTATATGATTGTGTATAGAAATGTTATTGAGCTGTTTGAACTCTTGTTTTCATACCTTTGCTTCGCTATCAAACTCATCTTTTGAAATAAAATGAACTCTTTCAACTATGAGTTGTGTTTTATTCATATTAGCACTTATCGAACTTCACTTTGGTGATATGGGATAAATCACATTATGTCATATTCTTTAATAGTAAGGTCAAAGGTCAAAGCACTAGTTAGCACGTACCAGTTCTACTCTTAAAGAGACATTTTGATCTAATTTAAAGGACTTATATTTGTTTCATTAACACAGAAAGTAATAACAGGGACAGGTGGACATGGCCCAATCTAATTATAAAGTATTAGCTTTGAACGCTTTACACTGTCTGCATATGCAAGAGGTCACTAACCTCCACTCCTCACACAAAGGTCAAGCTACACAGACTCTTTGTCATACAAATAGAAAGCTTCCCTCCTTTGTGTAGTGAATACAATTGATGCAATAAGCCAATCTGACACCAAATAAAGTAGATAACAGCTTTCTAAGCGGTTATGTTGGATTTGGTGGTGAAATGGGGACTAAAATACAGAAAAAGGTTAACAATGAGTATGGTGAGTCCAATGGATTTAAAAACAGAGGGAAAGTGTGTATCTCAATGGGAGATGTAGCTAATGATACTGGAATTAAAGGAGACACAAGCAGCAATGAGAAAAATGAGAAGCGACATCTTGATGATATTACCTTGGACAATATTTGGAGGCAGTGGACCATAAGTGCAGGGACAATAAAAAAGGCACCTGTGCTATAACATCCCTTACCCGAATCAAATATCAGGTGACATGGTGTTCATTTCCAGCATATATATAAGGGTGGATAATGTAGATACTATAGATGCATACAATTCATATTTCTTCTAAATAAGAAATTAATAATAATGGGTTTCAGTTAGGCAAAAAAAATACATAAACCAAACAAAGCATGTTGGATCAGTTTTCAAACTTGTAAACTTTACTGGGAGAAATTATTAAAGTACTTCTAATTATTTGCATCAAGACCGAGGGCTAATATGATACTTCACAAATCTTTTCTTCATTTCATACACCATTACTACCATTGTGAGTTTCTATTTATTGAAATGTTAAGTCTGATGTTAGGGAGATAACTGAATGATATACGTAAGGTGTGTACTTTTTATTTCCTCCAATATATTATCCATGCAATACAGATGAGTTCAAGAACACATGTATTAACTTCAATGCAATTAAATTATCCAAAAATGTATTACTGATAAAGTGAGAACCTAAAATCCGAGATTATATATGTAGTGGGGACCTCAAGAATGATTATGTAACTAAGTAGTGAATCGTATTTTTAATCTCAAGATACAGAAGTTTACAAGAAAGGAGAATTAGAGCAGGACAATTAAAATCAAAATAGGAAAGAATACCATATCTTTAGCAATTTACCTAAAATACTTATACCAGAATATTCTTTATGATATAAGTGAACTATCTACACATGGACCAAGAGTGTCCTCTATGCTTTACAGGAACAAAAAGCTATAAGTTATCCATGATTTTTCATCTTCTGCACATAAAATACTCAATATTTGTATAAAATTAACTATATTAACTTTACATAACTTTTTTTGCATGTGTGTTAATATAGGGGCTGACAACACAGTCCCAAAGCCATCAGTCTATATAGGTTATAGATATAGTTACAAAAGCTCCACTCCAAGGCTAATGTGTGTTATTTTATACCTTTTCTATGTAAATGTCTGTCAATATTAGACTAAAACATCTCAATATCCATTGTTTAACCAAATGACACTATGAGAGTATTGAAATGGTGGCTATGTATACTCGTTACTATGGATACACTGTGAAGCTGGTATTATCTTTTAGGTATCACGGTACCAATTGTTTTTCCATAGATCTCAATGCTAATATTTGGAGAGATAAATATATTTTCTATCCTAATTTAGCGTGCATCTCACACACTGTTATACAGAACAATGTTAGATTGTCAATTTGACGATGACAAAACCAGGTAGTCCATTGCATTTAAGAGAGATAACTCTGCTTGAACTAGACAGGGGTATGAGTTATCTAGTCACAACATACATATTTTCAATCAGGTGTATTGCATTTTCAAAAAATCTTAAAAAATACAAAATTTGATCTATTTAATAATCATCATAAATTTAAATGTTGCCAAGAGGCTAAACTTTTTTTTAAGCCTAACAGAAAGTACAACTGTTACATAATCCACGAATCATAGCTAGTGTTGTTTTTTTTTTACTGATTGCATTCTTCCCTACACATTAAGCTCAACCCTCATGGACTTGCGCAATTGGTACCGTTATACCCATAGCAAACCTTGTTTTTTTCCAATAATCTGTGAAATAGCTCGGGACTATATAACGAACAAATGTACTTAGTCTCGCTTGTGAAAAACATTTTTTTGAAGTACTAAGCTATGTTCTATATAATTGTGTATAGAAATGTTATTGAGCTGTTTGAACTCTTGTTTTCATACCTTTGCTTCACTATCAAACTCATCTTTTGAAATAAAATGAATTCTTTCAACTATGAGTTGTGTTTTATTCATATTAGCACTTACCGAACTTCACTTTTGTGATATGGGATATATAACATTATGTCATATTGTTTAATAGTAGGGTCAAAGGTCAACGCACTAGTTAGCATGTACCAGTTCTACTCTTAAAGAGACATTTTGATCTAAAATAAAGGACTTATATTGTTTCATTAACACAGAAAGTAACAACAGGGAGAGGTGGACATGGCCCAATCTAATTATAAAGTATTAGCTTTGAACACTTTACATTGTCAGCATATGCAAGTGGTCACTAATCTCCACTCCTCGCACAAAGGTCAAGCTCCCCAGCCTCTTTGTCATACAAATAGAAAGCTTCCATCCTTTTTGAAGTGAATACAATTGATGCAATAAGCCAATCTGACACCAAATAAAGTAGATAACAGCTTTCTAAGTGGTTATGTTGGATTTGGTGGTGAAAATGGGGACTAAAATACAGAAAAACGCTAAAGTTTAACAATGAGTATGGTGAGTCCAATGGATTTAAAAACAGGAGGTAAGTGTGTATCTAAATCTAAGATGTAGCTAATGATACTGGAATTAAAGGAGACACAAGCAGCAATGAGAAGAATGAGAAGCGAGAGCTTGGTGATATTACCTTGGACAATATTTGGAGGCAGTGGATCATAGGTGCAGGGACAATAAAAAAGGCACCTGTGCTATCACATCCCTTACAGGCACCACATATCAGGTGACGTGGTGTTCATTTCAAGCTAATATAAAAGGGTGAATAATGTAGATAATATAGATGCATGTAATTCATATGTCTTCTAAATAAGCAATTAATAATAATGGGCTTCAGTTAGGCAAAAAAAATACCTAAACCAAACAAAGCATGTTGGATCAGTTTTCAAATTTTTAAACTTTTCTTGGAGAAATTATTAAAGTACATCTAGTTAAATTTGAATCAAGACCGAGGCCTAATATGATACTTCACAAATTTTTTCTTATTTTCATACACCATCACAAACATTGTAGGATTCTATTTATTGAAATGTTATATCTTGGGAAATGGAGATAACTGAATGATATACATTAGGTGTGTACTTTTTATTTCCTGCAATATATTATCCGTGTAATACAGATGAGTTCAAGAACACATGCTTTAACTTCATTGCAATTAAATTATCCAAAAATGTATTATTGATAAAGTGAGAACCTAAAATCCAGGATTATATATGTAGTGGAGACCTCAAGAATGATTATGTAACTAACTAGAAAATCGCATTTTTAATTTCAAGACACAAAAGTTTACAAAAAGAAAAGACAATTAGAGCAGGACAATTAAAATTAAAATAGGAAGGAATACCATATCTTTAGCAAACTACCTAAACTACTTATACCAGAATATTCTTTATGATACAAGTGAACTATCTACACATGGACCAGGAGTGTCCTCTATCCTGGTCTATAACATGCTTTACAATAAAAAAGGTTGTATTTTATCCATGATTTTTCATCTTTTGCGCATAATATAGTCATTATTTGGCTAAAATTAACTATATTAACTTTACGTAACTGTTTTTGTTTCGTGTATTCTAATATTGGGGCTGACTACACAGTCACAAAGCAATCAGTCTATATATGCTATAGATATAGTTACAAAAGCCCCATTCCAAAGCTAATGTGTGTTATTTTGTACATTTTCTATGTAAAAGTCTGTCAATATTAGACCAAAACATCTCAATATCCATTGTTTAACCAAATGACACTATGACAGTATAGAAATGGTGGCTATGTATACTCGTTACTATGGATACACTGTGAAGCTGGTATTATCTTTTAGGTATCACGGTACCAATTGTTTTTCCATAGACCTCAATGCTAATATTTGGAGAGATAAATATATTTTCTAACCTAATTTAGCGTGCGTCTCACACACTGTTATAGAGAACAATGTTAGATTGTCAGTTTGACGATGACAGAACTAGGTACTCCATTGCATTTAAGAGAGATAACTCTGCTTGAACTAGACAGGGGTATGAGTTATCTAGTCACAACATACATATTTTCAATCATATGTATTATATATTCAAAAAATCATAAAAAATAAAAAATTTGATCTATTTAGGAATTAGCATAAATTCACATGTTGCCAAGAGGCTAAACTTTTTTAAGCCTAACAGAAAGTACAACTGTTACATAATCCACCAATCATAGCTAGTGTTGTTATTTTTTCTGATTGCAATTTTCCCTACACCTTAAGCTCAACCCACATGGACATGCGCAATTGGTACCGTTATACCTATAGCAAACCTTGATTTTTCCAATAATCTGTGAAATAGCTCGGGACTATATAACTAAGAAATGTACTTAGTCTCGCTTGTCAAAAACAATTTTTTGAAGTACTAAGCTATTTTCTATATGATTGTGTATAGAAATGTTATTGAGCTGTTTGAACTCTTGTTTTCATACCTTTGCTTCGCTATCAAACTCATCTTTTGAAATAAAATGAACTCTTTCAACTATGAGTTGTGTTTTATTCATTTTAGCACTTATCGAACTTCACTTTGGTGATATGGGATAAATCACATTATGTCATATTCTTTAATAGTAAGGTCAAAGGTCAAAGCACTAGTTAGCACGTACCAGTTCTACTCTTAAAGAGACATTTTGATCTAATTTAAAGGACTTATATTTGTTTCATTAACACGGAAAGTAATAACTGGGACAGGTGGACATGGCCCATTCTAATTATAAACTATTAGCTTTGAACACTTTACATTGTCAGCATATGCAAGAGGTCACTAACCTCCACTCCTCACACAAAGGTCAAGCTACACAGACTCTTTGTCATACAAATAGAAAGCTTCCCTCCTTTGTGTAGTGAATACAATTGATGCAATAAGCCAATCTGACACCAAATAAAGTAGATAACAGCTTTCTAAGTGGTTATGTTGGATTTGGTGGTGAAATGGGGACTAAAATACAGAAAAAGGTTAACAATGAGTATGGTGAGTCCAATGGATTTAAAAACAGACGGAAAGTGTGTATCTAAATGGGAGATGTAGCTAATGATACTGGAATTAAAGGAGACACAAGCAGCAATGAGAAAAATGAGAAGCAACATCTTGATGATATTACCTTGGACAATATTTGGAGGCAGTGGACCATAAGTGCAGGGACAATAAAGAAGGCACCTGTGCTATAACATCCCTTACCCGCACCAAATATCAGGTGACATGGTGTTCATTTCCAGCATATATATAAGGGTGAATAATGTAGATAATATAGCTGCATGCAATTCATATTTCTTCTAAATAAGAAATTAATAATAATGGGCTTCAGTTAGGCAAAATAAATACCTAAACCAAACAAAGCATGTTGGATCAGTTTTCAAACTTGTAAACTTTACTGGGAGAAATTATTAAAGTACTTCTAATTATTTGCATCAAGACCGAGGGCTAATATGATACTTCACAAATCTTTTCTTCTTTTCATACACCATTACTAACATTGTGAGTTTCTATTTATTGAAATGTTAAGTCTGGTGTTAGGGAGATAACTGAATGATATAAATAAGGTGTGTACTTTTTATTTCCTCCAATATATTATCCACGCAATACAGATGAGTTCAAGAACACATGTATTAACTTCAATTCAATTAAATTATCCAAAAATGTATTACTGATAAAGTGAGAAATTAAAATCCGAGATTATATATGTAGTGGGGACCTCAAGAATGATTATGTAACTAGGTAGAGAATCGTATTTTTAATCTCAAGACACAGAAGTTTACAAAAAAGGAGAATTAGAGCAGGACAATTAAAATCAAAATAGGAAAGAATACCATATCTTTAGCAATTTACCTAAAATACTTATACCAGAATATTCTTTATGATATAAGTGAACTATCTACACATGGACCAAGAGTGTCCTCTATCCTGGTCTATAACATGCTTTACAGGAACAAAAAGTTATAAGTTATCCATGATTTTTCATCTTCTGCACATAAAATAGTCAATATTTGGATAAAATTAACTATATTAACTTTACATAAGTTTTTTTTTTTGCATGTGTGTTAATATAGGGGCTGACCATACAGTCCCAAAGCCATCAGTCTATATATGTTATAGATATAGTTACAAAAGCCCCACTCCAAGGCTTGAACTAGACAGGGGTATGAGTTATCTAGTCACAACATACATATTTTCAGTCATGTGTATTACATTTTCAAAAATTCATTAAAAATAACAAATTTGATCTATTTAGGAATTAGCATAAATTAACATGTTGCCAAGATGCTAAACTTCTTTAAGCCTAACAGAAAGTACAACTGTTACATAATCCACCAATCATTGCTAGTGTTGTTGTCTTTTTCTGATTGCAATGTTCCATAAACCTTAAGCTCCACCCACATGGACTTGCACAATTGGTACCGTTATACCTATAAATACAGCGGTCGCTCTCGTATTTCGCATTCAGTAAGCAGACGACAAAGAGAGTATTCCTACTCCAAGACTGCTGATCAAACGAAGTAATGGCAGTGGTTAGGAATTACCAGACTTTAAATGATTTGATTTCGGAATTGAAGAGAATCTTCGCCCTTGACACTGTGAATATTGACGATGTACGAACCCTGATGACCATGTATAACAGTAACCCGGAAGAATGGAGGAAATATGAATTATTTGATGATCAACACGAATACACAAGAAATTTGGTGGATGAGGGAAATGGTAAGTTCAACCTGATGCTGTTATGCTGGAATGAGAACAGGGGAAGCAGAATACATTCTCATGCCAACTCCCACTGTTTCATGAAGGTATTGAAGGGAACTGTGAATGAGCATCTATATGACTGGCCACGACAGCATCAGGATTTGACATCACAGCCTGGACACCATGTTTTGGAGCGCAGAAGTACATCCACATTAAACACAAATGAGGTCTCTTACATTTCTGATAGCATTGGCTTGCATAGAGTTGTGAATCCAAGTGATACAGAGAGGGCAGTAACCTTGCATCTGTATTCACCTCCTTTCCAAGAGTGCTGCTGCTTTGACGAAGAGACTGGCCACAGAACTGTATCCAGGATGACCTTCTATAGCAGAAATGGTCAGAGAACACCATTTGGAAGTGATTCTGGCAGTAGTGTTGCTGAGAATAACTGAATGTTTTCCAAAAGAACTAGGCTGGCATTTTCCATTGTCAGCAGATGTATCACATTGAGCAGCTATTGGATGATCTTCAGTCCGGTGTTGCAGATTATACCTTGCAATGATTAAAATGTATCATATAGCATATAACTTACTCTTGCTAAATTGTAACTTTTACTGCAAAATTGACATATATAAACAGATTTTTGCATTTATTTTTATCTGGAAATTTGTAAAGAAGCCAATGTTTAATTGTATTCAAGAGTCCTAATTAGCCCTGAGATAAGAGGGAACTTCCTGGACTTGAAAAGCTTACCATTTTTTTACATTTATGTAAATGTATATACACAATGACCAAAATGATAAAGAAAAGCTTGATTTTATATTCTTACAATTGGCACTTACTTTTTCTGCAAATGTACCTACTTTGTAACCTATTTTTACAATAAATACTTGCTCATCTTTAAACAAAATCCCTGAAGATTTCAACATGGAAGCTGTTATAATTATCAACTCCGCCTCTGAATATAACGCGGCCACAGAAAGAATTAACACGGCACTTAAAGCTTTAAAGAAAGAACTGGTAAGTCATTTTGACTTATATTTTTCTTAAAATTTTGCATAGTTTTTTTAAAAGGGTTTTTATAATTATCCCTTAAAATTATGCAGCTGGAAAATCCATTCACATATCTCGCATAAGATAGGTTTTTAATATTAATCAAAACTTATTGTGATTACCTCAAATGTAAGGTTCTTTGTGCATTCATTTAATAATTAAACTCTCAGCTAGAATGAATTTGTATTTCCTATTATTTTTAAAGAAAATTTACGTGGAATTTTCAGAGGAGTTAAATTCAAAATTATTCTGAAATATATATATTGCAAGTTGTAACCCTCTTTACTCTGCTATTTCATTATATGTAAATGATGTCGAAATAAAAATGATAAATTATTTTATTCAATCCCTAGAATTAAACATTCCTTCTTATATGTGCTGATGGCACAATAATACTTTCGGTGTATATTCAAAGTGTTCACGATAAAGAATTTAGAAACTTAATGGAATTTACAAGTTAATGTAGATAAAAGAAAAAGTGTTATCGTCGAAAATATCAAATATTTAAAGGAAGATTAAAACTGATTATATCGAAGCATATAAATAAATATTGTTGAAGAGCTTACAAGATTTGCTTTTAACATTAAAGTCACAGAAGCATTTAACCCTTTAAAGCCGCAAAGCTCTGTTTATTAAAACAAAAGTTGTTATGATTAATATTGAAACTGACCTTTATCAATTTGATACATATGTTCTGGAGAAAGTACAGAACTATCTATGTATGTAGTTTGTCTTTATAAAGGAGAAATATGCAGAAAAGAAACATGTGGAACGTTTGAAGAGACTACTAAAATTCTCCTGGCATATAGTAAATATGGTTTATGGGCGGCTTGACAGAGTCCCGATTTATATACAACGCATATCAAAATGATATATTATTGAAACAAGCTGCTATCGTATCCACACTTTTTCTAGTCACTTAGAAGTGCACTATAAATTAAAAAAAATTTAATCTACGTTACAAATACCCCCTCCCCCCCCTCTCTCTCTCTCTTTCTCTCTCTCTCTGTCACACACACACACACACACACATACACACACAGACAGGAGAAAACTGTGAGAATAATAAACTGAGCAAAGGAATAGCTTGTATGTATGTATGTATGTATGTATGTATGTATGTATGTATGTATGTATGTATGTATGTATGTACGTACGTACATACGTACGTGTGTGTGTGTATGCATGTATGTTATTTTTGTGCCAATCAGAAAACTGTTTTTGACTCTTTATCAACATGCTCTACTGTACCGCATGTTTTGAATCAAAAAATGGTAAAAGTCTACTTTCGCAAAATAGTATTCCAAACAAATATGGTATTCTGATAACTCGATTATATATAGGAACAGAAACCGAGTGAGGCAACTGGTTTAGCACCTACAGTTAGCATTTTAGCCTTGAGATATTTATATGAAATATTTTTATTTTAACTTACACATTTATATACTTGTATATAATATAAAGAAAGTATACTGACTATACTTAAATGTTTGTTTTATAATTTAGGTCCTTTTTGTAAACGAATATTGAGTTCATTTGTTGGATCTTCTATCTATCTTACATTATGTTAAACAAACTAATTTTCTAGTTTTCACCTATTTCTGCAGTTCTCCTTATATGGAGGAGTGCTCTTTTTTTGTTTGGAATGCATCAACATTTTTTCCAATTGTCTCGTCAGAACCAAAACTGTTACATAATGCATGTCCTTTGTGTGGTAGTTGGTGTACCTCATAATATAAGCAAAGTTGCTTTCAGAAATAAGGAATCTACTTGAGTTATGAAAACAATGCCTCACCTTATCAACATTAATCAAGTATGAGTCAAATTCGCTGATATTGATTTGTCTTCATTTGTACTTATTAGTACTAACAATCAAATTTTACATGGTGATTCGCATGCCTAAATTACAAGACAAACATTTAAGTATTGTAGGGTAAAACTTAAATTATTTCGACTTGTAATACTATACTGACAAAACAAATTTCAAACAAATTAAGGAAAAATAATTATGACATTTTGTTGTATTATTCGTTCATAGTTTAAGAAGGTTAAAATCAAATAAAAAGTAGTGCATGATGGATTCTAATTAATCAATAACTTAGATGCCTGGAAGAATAAGAAAGCAAATTAACTTTGAATATTATTAGTCACCTTGTTCGCAAGTTGTGTTTTACTTCAACAGTTAAAATAATTTATCAAAATGTAAACTTGATGTAATAAACGCTTTGAATGAATAAATCGCGATCAAATAATCTTTGATCTGAGTTCAAGTGCAAAAGTACGAATATAATAGCAGTGTAGTCGTCACTGCGTACATTATGCTGAAATTAAGCAAATATGAATTATCCCAAACTGAAAAGTGGAAATTGATTGAATAGAAAAATGAATTCTTTGATATTGACCTACCTTTACGCTTTCGAATAAGATACTTGAGAACAAATATTACGTCAAGAAAGTCGTTGAAACAGATCACATTTTACTTTGTTCCAAGAGCATTGATTTTCTTCTCACCAATAATTTGATACTCCCCATGAGGGAAATCTTTATGGCCTCCTGTCACTCGCAACCAAGAGGAACAATGAAACTAAAAACAGTTCTATAGAAAAAAGGTGAGATTCGGTCAGGATATACCCAGAAATTCTCTGAGGAGGTTTGGTATGAGACTTCCTGGGGAGAGTGACTTCGTGGAAAATACATTATGAAATTTCACAACCTGAGTAGAGATATCGTTTTATTCAACTATTAGTTATGTGTCACATTAAAGAGATCAAAATGTCAAATATCTTGTGAATTATTTGGATTTAAGTGTTTGACCTTTTATTTTGCATTTCAAGTGTAACACCACGTGAAAACTAAATAATTTAAATGACCAGATTCATTTTTTCTATATTTTTGTAAAACATAGAAAATATGCATGAATCTCTTTTTCTTCATAGAAAATGCGTAAATTCACTTGTAATATACATTATGCTAACTATTTGTAACATAATTTAGAACTATTTGTTATAATTTTAAAAGGAACGTATCCTATTAAAAAGTATTTTTAAAAATATTGTGTTGTTCTCTGAAAAACAATTTTTTTTACATGAAAATGAACATAACTTACGAAACTATTTTATGCCCTTTTATAACACTGTATTTACCCTTGTCTTTTATTATTCAGTCTTACAAAGATAACAATTTAATTTGGATAATAATTATTTTCACCGATATGAATTATACTTTCCCATGCAGTGATATGGCGACAAAAAGCCTATAAAAGATACGTTGACTGGTCTAAGGGAGTAGAGTTAAAATAGTTCCATCTGATGGGGAGAGTTGTATAGCTTCTACTTCGTGAACTGCTGACGGTAGGGAAACTTGATTAAGAGAAACCATTCAGATGTGTGATTTATAGATATTGGGCAGGCTAGAGATATGTGGTCTTGCATAAATTAGAATACAATTTATGTATTGAACGGACACGTCGAGATTTCTAGTTTACAATTTTAAAATGTAAGGAAGTCTCTGGAAATTTGGGGTAAACTTATGACTTCTAGCGGGAACCGCGCCAGGGTTTGACAACCGCTCGGTCAAGTAAAGACCCCTGGCTTGTAGCAATATATATGTGTATGTTATATAAAGTTCTAATACATTTCAGTGACTCATCTCGAATTTTGATCCTCGAAGTGTCACAAGACAAAGAAAACACTCCAAATAAGAAATTTGACCGAATCAAGGCATCGTGTAAACTGATTTAAAATGGTTATCAAACCGGTCACTATCTTCGCTGTCACGCGTGTGAACATTTAACCGTACTTGAAATCTGTTCGTGTGTTAGACAATTATAGTACATCCCAGTCGACCTTTTCCAAATATTTAGAGGGTACTCTGTCCAATGTTTATATAAACAAAATTTTTAAAAAAAACAGCATAATGATATATTATGTTTAAATGTTGCGTGCAGCAGTCTATAAAATTAGTAATTGTAGAACCAAGATTTATTATTTTTAAAACACTAGGGAGGTGAAAAGTTAAATTGAGGATATAGATATGTCTTGCTAAAGTTTTTTTTTCATGCATGCTTTTTCTTCATCATTTACGATCTGTTGGCCTTCGTCAAAGCAAAAAGAGATTTTTATGGAAATAATCGACGGCATCCGTTTTGCCTCATGTAATCGTTGAAATCCAGGCCAATGATGTTGCAAAAGAAAAAGAAAAAAAAATCCATCAACTCCTTATGTACACAGATGATCATTATTTTCAAAATTGCTTTTAAGATAGCAAATATATCATTGATGGAAAAAAGAAAAAAAAATATGCTGAGGGATCGCGAAGATATTTTAATAGCGTCCAAGACATATTTTATCAAGGCGTTTGGTAAAAGCAGCTCCATTACATAGTAATGGCTATTAGGTACAATTTCCACAAACATGCGACCAATTTGAATGCGACTTATTCGGGCGGTAGACTTCCCATGGCTCAACGACAGACACATCTAGTCCGACAACAGAGTGTACCCCGATACTGTAACTTATTACCACAGAGGCGCAGTTCTAACACCACCGAAAAGTTCAACTCTAGCGAAGATGGTTAGTTATTATATTTTATGTTAGCTTCTGCATTACTGGATTTTTCAGGACAAATAATTTTGGTAATTCATCGGAGTGTATGATCAAAATTATTTGCTAACTGCAGTCAACGGATGTCGATAACATGCTAACCAGATTTTCATAAGCCGTATTCACCAATTTCTTTCTATGGCAAGAAGTAAGGCGATTTGTTAGGCCGGAGGATCGGGTTTGTATCCCGCAGTGTACTTTTTCTGAAATTTCTTACATACATTGAATTTTAAAATACAATTAAATTATTAATCATATTTTCTGTACGAATATAAACAAAACACAGCAGAGCATAAACAGTATTACCTTTGAAAAATCTGCTATTTCAACATATTACACATTTTAGCTAGCTGCGTTTGAGCATTACAAAAATATTAAAATAAAATAAAATAATTTGTTGGTTCCGAGTGAATAAAGTATATATTTCACCTCCTAGGTCACAAACTTATGAATTTGTTCCCATTCTATGAAATATGTCAGTTATTCACTGCAAGAAAAGAAAAAAAAATATCTAGGTATTTATTATAACTCCTATTTGTAGAGAATTTATGAATTCAGGTACTTCGCGTATTTCCATTCTCACAATCATTAGAAGTCGTATAATTTTAAAACAAATTTTAAAAATCGTTCAAGTTTGGTGCACGATATTTTGTATTTAAAAACACTTTCAAACTAAATTCAAAATATTGCTGGTTTATATCCAGTTTCATATAAGTACCACAGCATTTATAACATTTCCATAACTTATGGTGTTTTGTGTTTTTTTTTTCTACAGAGACTGGAAGTTCCTTGGGCGGCTCTACAGAGAGTGTAAGCGAGTTGAATGACAGTATATCCAGTTCCAGTTTTTTCATTGTCCACAACGACAACGCAGACTCGCTCGCTGTCGGTCAGATTCAACCAGACTCGAACTGGTGAAGAGGAAATCAAACGTGACGACTCAAAATATGAGGAAATTTTGAAAAGAAACATTTTGTTATGGAAAGTTAAATCCAGAAAAGTTGATAATGACTCTGTATTTTCAGATTCAGAATGGGAAACAAATGAAACTGTATAGTAATAAATGAAACAAATGAAACTGAATACTGAACCATATACAATTATTTGACTACGTGGCACAATGAACTTTTGCCTGTGTCAAAGCATTTTACTAAACTATGTTTCGTGTGCAATGTAGCTTCGTTAATTGCATTTTCGTTATCGTCGTCAGTACCATCATCATCGAACTAATTATTGCGTAATCCTCGTCGTTTTCTTTAAGATATCAAAACATGTGGTACAAACTTATGTTAACTTCTTGATCTGTCTGATATAGAAAGTATCTGTCTCATGTTTGTTTCTTACATAAAGATGGTACTCCTTCCGCTGCTAATTATCATGACTGGCCTTTGGCCGATTGGACTAATTTAGAATGCCCCGCGCTCATGTCCCTTCCCCCCCCCCCCCCCCAACTTGCATTAGTAATTTAAAAAATATTTCTACAAAGAGATAGCAATTTTAAATCGATGGAGAAATTTGTAAGTTCAGTATCATATAAAACTTGTTTAAAACTTTATTTCCAAATGCCGTGCTCATAGGGGGCCCCGGGAATAAATTTAAGAGACCCCCCTCCCCAAATGATCCAAAAAGGGCTGTACATTTGCTAAGTTCGCTGACTGCACCGCAACGAGATGTCATTCGTGAAAGGTTAGGTATACAAGGTGTATAATATTGATGGCCAACGCGGTATGCATTTTGGATGAGTGGTATGGGTTTAATCGAACCTTTCTCAAGAGATTATCTTTGCGAAGTCAAACATGATCTCTGTTGATAGATGGTTCTAAAGTAAATCTCTTCTAAACATCTAAAATGTAAAATTTAAAATGCAGGTTCATGACCTCTTGAGACTAGTGGTCTCTTAGTAGTGGTCTTAATCAGGGATTGTTTTCCTAATTACTCTCACTTCAGATTTTTAGTTTTTCTTTCAACTAGTAACGAAATATTTAGGACCGGCTATGCACAGCATGACGAAACGATTTGGGGAAATAGATAATGTTTCACAGAAAGCTAGAAATAGGACCATAGACACGCATAAAAAAAGATTCTACAAAAACGTTGTTTTAAGATAGCATTTGGCACACGTTATAAGGTCAACTTTTTCCGATTCTAAATTTATCTTTCACCAGGCGAACAGAATTAAGGATTTACTTCATAAATTCTGTAAATAATTCTTATCCTTTGAGTAATAAGAAATTACCGCATAGTTTAATGTTATCTGATACTTTAAGCAATTGTTAACTTCTTTCGCAACTTTCAAAATGTGACCAGGATCAATATGGTCCTATTACAATTGTATCGATCTTCAACGTTTGACGATAGTTGATTTTTGCCTGAAAATCAGTTAGCAATTCATCACTAATTTTTGTTCATTTGTTGAAGTTTTGTCAACAGTTCTGAATGGGTGTAAACGTACCTGTGTGTTGTTTTAACGGTAATGCGATTCTTATCATTGCAGACTGTTGTGTAATAGCATGTAAAGTGTATTGATATTCTTATAAATCAGTTGATAGGTTTTATGTACTGATATGATAGTCTCTCGAGTAAGAAGCTATTCAATATCTCAATTCATGCCGAGAATTTTTGTCTTCAGAATAAAGGCACTGACTTGTTACAATATAACAAAACATAATGCCATTCAGATTTGATTTATAATTATTAAAATGGCTTTTTGGCTCTATCTACCGAAGGATTCAATGAGACTGGCTCTATTATGAAATACTTAGGTATAGGAACACTTTGTTATCATTAAGAATTTGTATATTAAGATCTGAAAGACTCCAATGCGAGGAAAATATACTTTACAAAGATTAAGAATATATAGATTAGTAGTTTTTATATCCAAGGCACGAAACCGTTTAGGAATTACCTGAGGATTAAAAGACATATTTATCAGGAATGTGGGTGATTGTTTTCGTTGAAACATGACATTGATTTCTTAAATAGGGACTTGAAGGAGTGACATGGATGTCTGAAGTAGGGACCTGAAGGAGTGACATTGATGTTTTAAGTAGGGGCTTGAAGGAGTGACATGCATGTCTGATGTAGAGACTTAAATGAGTGACATTGATGGCTGGATTAGGGACTTTTAGAATGACATTGATGTATTATGTAGGGACCTGAAGGAGTGACATTGATGTTTTAAGTAGGGGATTGATGGAGTGACATGGATGTCTGAAGTAGGGACTTGAAAGAGTGAGTTTGATAGTCTCTCGAGTAAGAAGCTTATCAATATCTCAATTCATGCCGAGAATTTTTGGCTTCAGTATCAAGACACAGACTTAATACGCTTGATTCACAATATCACGAAACATAATGCCATTCTGAATAGTATTACAATTTATATTATGATAATTACTATGTGTTGTTTTATTCCATTTTTTGACTAAAGTACACTCTTTAAAATTATTAAAATGGCTTTTTGGCTCTATCTACTGAAGGATTCAATGAGACTGGCTCTATTATGAAATACTTAGGTATAGGAACACTGTTTTATCATTAAGAATTTGTATATTAAGATATGAAAGACTCCAGTGCGAGGACAATATACTTTATAAAGACTAAGCATAATTATATAAGTAGTTTTGATATCCAAAGCACGAAACCGTTTAGGAATTACCTGAGAAATAAAAGACATATATTCCAAGAATGTGGGTGTTTGTTTTATTTGTCACGGATCCAATTTCCAGGTTATCTATGCTCATCTGAAGTCCTCTTCTCACGGATATCGGGATTATGGCCAACTCGTCAATATTTTGGGCTACATACATAAAATACAAACACATGCGTGCACGGGGATAAAAACTAATGATTTCGGAACAATTCAGTGGTGCAAACAATCCAATAGAGAGATAAAATTGCAGATAGATAATAATGTGTACAAAAGATTAATTTCATGCAAAGCTGACACGCATAGACAGCTTAAGCACTATTTTAATTTCCATTGTTATGTTGTTTTGTTAATCAACCAATCTCTCTCTCTCTCTCTCTCTCTCTCTCTCTCTCTCTCTCTCTCTCTCTCTCTCTCTCTCTCTCACACACACACACACACACACACACACACACACACAAACACACCTCTTTTACATAAAAGTGATTTCCTACAATACAATAAGAATTAATAAACGGATTAATAATTCAGTGGAACATCATCCTCACCTGAAAGGATGTTCAACAATCCAGGTATTGAATAACGTGGATACATGCATACCTAAATTGAATTCATAGACATTATTCAACATCGTACATGTATAACAATTTGTATACTTGGTAGGTGTTAAGCGGCACGTTTTACGCGTTATTGGCTATGTCATGGATCTAAACGTCTTTTCCAATTGACACATCGAGTAGGCTAATGCTGGCTAGTTTAGACGTGTATCAAACCATTGGGTTGAATGACCAATACTATCAACTTAGCTCCCAGTTTAAGAAAACTGTCTAATAAATATTTGTTATGGGCAAGATACCATAAAATGGAGGTGTCCACCATGACATAATGTTCGATGTCCAGAATCATAGAAGAAGAAAAAAACATGTACATGTGTAGATTGTTTTCAGTATCACTAAACGTCCCAATTTGTTTTCCCTCCAAATGAGATTTTTAAATATATTTAATAAAGCGTGTGTTGTGAAAGTAAATACGCACCAAACCTTCGGCAGATATCATGGAATAGAATGCCATATTACTATCAGAACTTCTCAATTAAAGAGTTTTGCTTTTGTTCAGAGGAAATGTTCAATATTTCATTTTTTTAAAGAAATTTCTCCACTATATTTTAAAAAATGAAAATATGCCTAGTTGTACAAAACAAATTGTAGAATTATTGTTCATCCTTCCTACTCTCGCTACCCATCAGTGTTCTTGCAAGCATTATCAGAAACCCGTTATGGACGCCTGACGTATATAGTGCAACATTATGGAGACATAACATGAAGTAAACCTTTCAGGTGAATGAGAAGTACATTTACTAGTGGGACAGATATAAACTCTTAACTGCATGTTAGCAGTGGTCATTTAGTCACTGCCTTTTTGTGTGTTCTTCAATATAGTCACATCCAACAGCTTTGGGTAAATTTTACAAAAGCTCCTTGAATACGTACCTCTTATCATGTTATCACTAATTTTATATTTTCAGGTGGGGAGGGGATTTACATCCCGTGCTGAAATTGTACAAAAGAACATCCCTCAGTAGAACAAACAACATTGCCCTAATTTGACAGCGTATTATGCATCACATATCATGGTCTATGTAGTACTGCAGTTAGACGCGACTTAATAGCGAGTAACGTCGGTTATATTAATATGAATACACACACACACAACACACACACACACACACACACACACACACACACAAAACGACACAAACTATGAGTCAAGCTAACGATTAGGAATTTGAATTATGCGGAATGCCGAATGTGACAAATGTTCAGTTATTATAAATATTTATGGTATTTTCTGATTTTGAAAATTGAAATTGATCATTGATCTTAAAATGAAGTCACGTATGAAACGTTTTCCACCAAACTTCAAGTCACATCCAATTATTCGAGATCAAGTAGATTGAGTTCAATGTCAAATGCAGGTGAGAGAACCAATTTAAAAAATAATAATAAGTTATGATATAAATCAGCCATATGCTAATAAGGGGTCCTTCTTTTGAACTATGTAATATTATGATAAGAGCGCATGTGAGGTATATATACTTTAATAATAATAATAATAACAATAATAATAATAATAATAATAATAATAATAATAATATTATTATTATTATTATTATTATTATTATTATTATTATTATTTACGAGTCTACAATCTTGGCTACAGATCCGCGGTTCTTCATGCGCGTCTACTTTGTGTGATGCTGTGAATTTTTCAGAACAAAAAATATCAGAAAACTTGGGGTTTGGTTATATTGACTAGGAAGGGACTGCGTTATATTTAAAGACAAATCAGTATCAAATAAATGCTTTATAGAAAACTCATTGAGTTTCCTTGTCTCTGTCTCATGCCAGTGGTGTTTTTATTTCCTATTTTTGGTCAATGGTGTAAATGTAGCAACCATAAGCCCTCGGCATCTTGGCTACGTACGAAAACTATAAGGTACGTCCAAAAACAGGGAATACCTTTTCTAAAAATAGTAACGATTAATTATATAAGCCAATTTGTGCGATAGACAGTAACAAGTACAACACTCCAGCATACGTCATGTTACACGCTGACCTTAGCTAGCAACCAATCACTTCGTGTTATTGCGCTGTTTAATTTACTGAGTAACACCTACGTTACTCTCCAACGCTCTTGTTTGCGTAAACTGATACGTACACCTTAGTAATGTCTTTAAAAAATGAAACAAGATTATGTCGAAGAAAAGATTTTTTATATTATAAAAACTAGATAGGTGTCATACATACCTGGACTTTCCAACTTTGCAGAAATTTAATGTATGGCAAATCAGGGATAAGCTTATGTACCATACAAATTTTTATTAGACAAGGGAAGCAGCTCTCACAATGAAGGATTAGTATATTATGAGTTACACTGATTGAAATGTTGTGACCTTGGCCAATTATCGCCGATCGCCATTCCATATGTGTTAAATAAAATGAATATATTGTATCCACATTATGACAGTTTTATAAGAAATCTGCAGTTCTCTCACAAAATATGCACGAGAAAGAGAATTTTATACTTTTAAAATGTTAACACATATGCGAATGTTTGGCATGATACTTTTAATTAACATACTTTAATCGAAACCACCATTGCTACATTGCTAAGCTAAAACCGCTAATAATTGGGATGAGAGATAGATGCATTGGCTATAGTAACAATACAATGCAGCATCTTTCTCAGGCAGTCGATTCTCTGTACCTACTTGTGTCAGGTAGTAAGGATAACTGTCATTTTTGGCAACTGTAGTGGGGGGGGGGGGGATCAGACTTCAGACATTGTCAGCTTTCGACCATCCCGTCATCATTTTGATGTCGCCAAAAGGAGTTCAAGAATCCTGGCTCGTGTTTACCATATAAAGAAGCGTTGTTTTTTTTTTTTCTCTTCACAATAACATCCCCCAGGAATATAACTGGTGTTTAAACTTAAGTGACAAATATTATAAAAAGTAATTGCATTTTTATAGTCAGGGGCTGACAAAGGAATATATTTCGTGGGTTGGGTAGGTGGGTTGATATGGAGGCTAAGCAAGTAGGCAAGGGTCTGTGGGATCCTAGTTGGGGCGCAGGGGAAACTGGCGCATTTAAAGCGTTTCCAGGACATAATTTTAACTATCTAACTGTATAGAGAACTTACTCTAGCAAAAACAAAAAACAAAACAGTTGTTTCAAGCACATGTTTTTAATTGGGGTGTGGGAAGGGGGTCCCGGTGACTCAGCCCAACTCCACTTTCCCAATCTGCTTCTGATACTTGTATCTTTCTCTTCGGTGAGAAATATTGCATGCTTGGACTTCCTAGATGCAATAAATAAATAAATAAATAAAAAAATTAATAAATAAATAAATAAATAAATAAATAAATAAATAAATAAATAAATTGTTAATTAAAAATGTGACATCATCATCTAAAAGTCAATTCTAGATTTTATTATTATTATTATTATTATTATTATTATTATTATTATTATTATTATTATTATATGTTGGGCTATAAACAAAGCATCGTGCAATGGGTCAGATTTATTTTCCGGATCTGCATCAATGTTCACTATCACCTGTTGCCGAAGTACACACGAACTGCCACACGATAATGCTCATATTCTAAATATATAAATACATGTATATTAAAAAAAATTAATTATTTTTTTAAAGCTATAGGCTCATTATTGTATAGAATATATCACCGAAATACAGGCAGTCAAAAGCAGAGCTGTCAGATGTGTGTGTGTGTTTTAGACTGCACATCTGAAGGTCATCCTGTATACTGTATAACCCACTATGTATACCCATGAGTCATACACGGAAAGAAAGGGAATAAACAGTTCTTCTAACATAACCAAAAGTATACAAGGTATTTTTTATTAAAAAAAACAAAACATTATAACCAGTGAGGAAATCCGGTAAAATTTTGTTTCTTTAACATATCTTACCCTTATGCAAAATGCGAAACTAAAGTGCGCCCCTAAACAAATAGGAAAATCTGTGCATTTGTTTATCTTTTTTTATATCATAATCTATGATATCCTCAGTAAAATGGTACATTAACATTGTTGCTATGCAATAAACTAAGCTAATTGTACTTAGTTTGCTCATTACTTACATAATATGCATTCTCTGGCAGTATTGTGTGTGCGATGAACTTAATCATAGGGAAATTATATCTCTTATAACACCGGAGTGAAGTCAACTTAAATTGAAAACTGTAGCATTCAGTGAGTAAGATATTTAGCAACAAATGTTTCTTTTCATTCATTGGTAATGAAATTCACTCATTAATGATGACAAAGCAAATTCTAGTGTTAGAAGAATAAGCAAACATTTAACATTTGACCTTTGAATTAAGTGAATCTCATCTGTACATCCCTTTTCAAACTGTACAATTTTATTAGTGTTATCTCAAAAATAGTTGTGTAAAGTTCCATGTTCCTGTCTTTCAGGATAACATTTGTTGCTATGTTGAGAAAATGAGATATTCATTTTTACAATAGCTCACCTTTCATCACACGGGGAAGGTGAGGCTGGGATTGTGTTACTAATGAATACTGTTCTATTGGACAAAAACGCAAGAATAATTCAAAAGGACTGTTTTAATGCTTGCAAGTTAAATATTTCAGCTATACAACCAAAATTAAATCATGCAATAATGCGCTCTTCATATTCTGAGAGAGTGATTGGTGTAAGGTGTTTGCATTTTGCATTTTGCAATATGCTCTATGGATTGAATGTTTGCATATCTCATTGTTACCTTCATTTATTGTGGCTTTGTGGGTATTGTACTTGTAGAAACTGTACATGATCTAAGCACACAGCTAACCAAAATGACTGCCACCATGTGTTCGAAAATTAAGACTGAATTAGTCTAAAGTACACTTTCTTTCACAGTTATTAAATTAGGGTAAAGGAATTTTGCCAGACTATACAATACCGGATTCTAAACATACAATTAATGAATTGCTAAATGCATATGAAATTAAAAAAAATGTATTTGCTCTCTTTTACAATTCTCCTTTTAAGTCCAAAAAGTGAATAGGACCAAACGGAGCTTTCAGTTTTTCGGAACATGTGCATATTGAGCAAGGCCAAGTTCTATTTCTATAAATGAAAATAACTAAAAGTCAGTGATGTCACTTAGGGGTGCGAGGGTGCACTCCGCACCATGTGACACTATCAGAGCGGAGGGCTCCAAATTTTTTGCAGGAAGGAGGTTCATGGGGGTGATATCCTAAGTTATCTGACATGACTGTCTATAAAAGTTGAGTGTTTTTCTACAGAAAGGGGTTCTATGACGGAGACACCATGAGTTACCGCACTGTGGAAAACCAACCCTAGTGACGTCACTGTTAATAGTGCTTTTAACAATACCTAAAATATACAAGATTTTTGGGTAAGTAGCCAGCATAATCAGGGAGAAAAACAGTGGAAATTCTTTTTCTTAAAAAAATCTGACTTTATGCAAGGTATCAAACTGCAATGCAGCACTTTACCGTTAAATGACCCAAACCAGTGGAGGAATTCAAGATGGCGAAACTAATACAATGCAACGGGGAAATAAATAACATTAAATCAGGTATATACAGCTGTGTCGTCACCTGCAGTGTTTGTTCTTTTCACTGGGGGTTGGGGTGGGGAGGGCGGAAACGGAAAATAAGAGTAACGGGCAAAGGGCATCATGGAGAAATAGTAGAGATTAAATACTTTCACTAACATGGAGTACCAGAAGTATGCCGTAGTTGGTAGTTGTTAGCGAAGGGCTTTTCCAGTGGCGTCATCTTTTCGGGACAAAACTAATTAATGATACACGTATAATGATTGTGGCAAATTTATATTTATCAAGGAATTCTATTCAAGATGAATGAGTTCTCTTGCGTATTAAATGTTTTATCTGGTCACCTTCCATTTGTAGCTCGTTAAAATGAGGTAATGATATTGCCAGAATAAAATAGTGTTCAACTCTTGCTTTTGCAGACTTTGGAAAGATACTGGTAATGAATTTATTATTGATTTTACGGTTTAAAATCATCTTTTCCATTACTGTCTGGATTATGGATTTAAAGGATTGACTTTGATCTATAGAACAGGCATTTCAAGAACTGAGTTTGATGTCTGGATGATAGATTTGAAGAATAAGGATTTTAAATAGTCTTATAATTGCATTAGGGATCTGAAATCTTGACTTTGATGTTTGGAGTAGGGTTTTGAATAATTGTTTGATGTCTGGAGTATGGATTTGAAATATTGACTATATTTAACGACTGGAGTAGGGATTTGAAGGAATGAGTTACCTGACTGGAGTAAGGATTTGAAAGATTGATTTTAATGCCATGAGTATATATTTGATGGATTGGCTTTGATTACTGGAGTAGAACGTTGAATATTGATTTAATGTTTGGAGTAAGAATTCGAAGGATTCATTTGGACGCCTGGAGAAGGAATTTGAAGAAGGATTTGAAGGATCGAGTGATAAATGGCGTACTGTTCTCAAGGATTAACGGTGATGTCTGGATTAGGGACTTGAAGAAGGAATGACATTGATGTCTAGATTAGGGACTTGAATGAATGACATTGATGATTAGAGTAGGGATTTGAAAGATTGAGTGTTAACTGGCGTATGAAGGGACTTGAAGAAGTGAAAAGGCTTGAAGGAGTGACATGGGTGCCTGACGTAGGGACTTGAAGGAGTGACATTGATGTCTTAAGTAGGGGCTTGATTAGTCCCGGATTACCCATTAGGCAGACTAGGCAACTGCCTATGGGCCCCGCGACTTTTATGGGCACCATCAGAGGCCCCCATGAGACCGTGACCGTGGGTCTGGGACCCCAAAAGTTTGACTGCCTATGGGCCTCCACGGTGCTTAATCCAGCGCTGGGCTTGATGGAGTGACATGGATGTTTTAAGTAGTGGCTTGAAGGAGTAACATTGATGTTTTAAATAGGGACTTTAATCTGTCGATTAAAATATTAAGTGTGACTGTATGCTTCATTTCAATGTCCCCCGATTTACCCCCCCCCCCCCAAGCCAGGTTCTCACACGTTTCACTGCGTTTATTAAAAAAAAAAAACAACCACATTTATAATTGTATAAGCATGAAGAGCGTATAATCATATGAGTAATTCAGATGATATAAATCCTGGCCATGATAACTTGAAATACTTTATTTTTATCACTTAACCGTGACCTTGGATATTACTCTTTAAATTTCTGATAATGGAATATATTCAGATAGGAATACGACTAACATTTAATTTGTCCAGTAATGGCCCATATATATATATATATATATATATATATATATATATATATATATATATATATATATATATATATATATATATATATATATATATATATTGACAGTATAGAGTATTGATGCTCTTTTCTAACAGCTTCTTAAAAATATGTATAAGCTTCTAGAATTCAAAAGATTAAATATTAAAATGCAATGTTTAAATTGAAGATAAGGCACATTGGGATTATAAGCTCAGTATCTTACTTCTGAAAGATTATTGTGTGGAAATCTTAGAAAGAACATAATACACCCATTTTTGATAACTTCCCTATGTTGACATGTTCGAAAATTTTCGTAATTATATAGAATGACAGGGGAGACAAGCCAATAAAAAACAATTGAAAAATCATTTCTACTACAATAAAGTTTACTCCCTTGATGACAAGTATCTAGCGCAAAAAAGCCTTGCGCAGTGTTTCAATTGAAACGCAAGTCATGAAACGTACAATGAATAATTTCCAATTTTTTTTTGCGAAAGTTATGAATCAAAACTTCGAAACTCCTTCTGGTTTGATGAGTTTCATTCGAAATTTGCAGGTCTGTCGGATTGTATTTGGTACGTGACCAAAATAAATAATGGTATAACAAAATCGTAACCAAGTGTATTGACAGGAATACATAAAGTAGTCCATGTTACTCTGAAGTACGTTCAGATGCCTTTGACTATTGATACGAACAACCATTTTTATATATGTAGGGAGGTCATATTTGGTATGTATAAAATCGATAAACTTAATATGGCTTATAAACATTTTTCCAGATGGAGATTAATGAATGTGTAGTTTGCGGTTTTCATTTTCAGATCTAAGAGAAACGTAACACAATGCTATGTTAGATAACTAACATTTCTTTATATGCCAGATTTAACATCGCTCCCATGTAAAGAAAATGGCATTATGCTTTATTTGTTTCTCTCTCTCTCTCTCTCTCTCTCTCTCTTCTCTCTCTCTCTCTCTCTCTCTCTCTCTCTCTCTCTCTCTCTCTCTCTCTCTCTCTCTCACCTGTGCCCTATAGAGACTCAAACCCAGGTCAGTGGGTGATGGCAACTATTGACTTTCCAACACGAAACAATTAACACACCCTCCTGACTAATAGCAAATCCCCAAGAAAGGATCAAACATAGTCCTAGATTCGTGTGTAGCAATCACACTGACATTGTATCCCAGTAATTAACTTTCTGTATCCAATTTTATCTGCCTTGAGCTCTATCAGTGCAATTCAAGTGACAACGTATTAGAGAATTAAATCAACTAATCTTGATTAATAATACGAGACGGTTTTAGCACTTTCTCTATGATCGTTTTCTGAAGTTACCTTGGCACATACTAGATGGTCCTTGACAAATTTAAGTTACAGTAGACAACTATTATAACTTAATGAAATATATCTAAAAACGTGCAGATGGCAGATCACGTGCCAGTGCATCAGGATTATATGTTGAAGTTTGGGGCATTAGGTTAAAGTATCCACGAAAGAAAAGCGGCTGTTGTTTTTCTTTTTTCTTCTTCTTCTTCTTTTCTTTCTTGGTTTTATATTTCAGGAGACAAGTTTTGCTAACAGATTCAACTTCTTCTGTATCCCTCCTTTTAAAATGCACTATGAGATTTCTGAGTCTCTAGTGAAGGTAACCGGTTTAGATCATGTGCGTTAGTTCGAGCGCACATGCAACTAGGAAGATATTTTAATACGTGCTGAGTGTGCTAACGGGTCGAGAGTAATTTGGTTTAGGAAAGAATGAGTATCCGAGAAAACGTTGGGCCTGTTTGAAGTCTCCGACGCAAATTTAATCCTAAGATGGAAGTTATTAACGGACATTTTTTTAAATTAACTTTTAAAAATAATATTTTCGCTGTTTTAATGTCGTCAATAAATCTGAAAAACCTTATAAGACGATTGGTTGCCTCAGTGGTGAGATTTTGGTCGAGTCTTCTCAAGAAAATATTGGCATTCGAAGATGCCATTTTAGTGACGAATGCAGTTCCTTTAATGTGTAGTGTTGGTGGTTGTTGAATACAAAAAAATGTCGAAATTATATGTTGAAAGTTTTGCAAATGGTAGATCGGCAGGGAAAGTTCAGACAGACCATCTCATGCTTCCTTGGAGGCAGTGATACCATCCTCGTGTGAAATTTAAGAGTATAACGAAGAGACATATTTGGGATAGGACAATTTTGGATTCATCAAGGCAGGTTTTCCACTGAACGCTGAAGGTGACAATCAGAGAATTGAGGCATTGTACCCTTTATTTACTGAATTGCGTGGTTGAATTCATGTGTTCCGGTCTATGTATATTTTAGGGAGTAAATACAATCACCCTGGGGGCCCCAAGTGGCCGAGTGTTCTACAGCGCTGTCTGTTACGGATCACTGTCGTCTCACCTCTGTCTGCGTGGGTTCGAGTCTAAGATTCGGCTAATGTAGTTATGTGAGAAAGCTTGCCAGTAGCTTCTCGTGGGTCGGTTGTTCTTTCCGGGGTTTTTCCCGGGTTCTTCCTCCACCAATAATACTGGCCGCCATAAATAGCCTATCGTGTGCTGAAAATGGCGTTAAACCCTAAAAAACAAACAAACAAAAATCAATCACCCTTATTTAGTGTAAACTGGGTGTTTTATAGTCGATGTAACCTGCGTTGTGCATGTTTTTAATGGCTAACACTAGATTTCAGCAAGTTGTGCAGTTGGGCCATGACTGAATTTCTTATATAATCTCTCGTCTGGAATTTGGCTGTACGACTAAACGATATAATCCAATGTATTCAAGAGAACAGCGCAGGAAGTAATATAATTAAAGGAGTTTTGGAATTTTGTTACTTATTTAATGCCTTCAAACTCCCTTCTAGCAATTTGTCATCATATCCCGTTAATATCTACATGCAATATAAACTTACGATTTGAGGCCCATGCATAAGGATACTCATATGATATCGAATATTTTAATCCAACTCAGTAACCAAACAAATCAGCTATTATAATACTACAAGCATGTCTCTCAGATTGTAACATAAACTTTCTCGACGTGTCAAGCACATTCACAAGTGCATATACTAGTAAATGTAAACGTGAACGCGCAAGTGCATCCATGTCCACGTGCACATCCATGATTATGGTTTGCTTAAATGCTCTCGTCGTAACCAAACCGACTTAAAGTATTTGAATTGTACTAGGCACAACACAAGTGTTACATATACGAGTCCGCGAGCTGGCACAACATAATCGGTGGAATGACTGGTTCGTGAGCTGGCTAAACAAGAATCATCTTCCGTTTCTTCCTTGATTTTATTTATAATGTCTTCTGCATATGTATGCCTTCTTTTCCTTATCATCGTTCTATAAAATAAAATTTGAGTTTTACATTAAAGCATCCAGATACTGCAAAAGTTATCATCAACTTAGTTAATAGCTATAAAAGCTTATCTTACATTTCGATATTATTTTATCCACATCAGATATTCACAAGAGTTTCTGAATAGACGCGTATTCGCGACTGTAACCGTAACGAAATTGTTACCAGCGCCGCTAGTCGCATCAGTTTCTATAAATAAAGATCCAACATCAATGTAGATTAGAATCTATATTATGATCGCCATAGTCGTAATTCCTGGAACAAAAAAGCCAACGATTCTTCTCAAGGTGATTTCAGAAATAACATTTAGGACCACACGCACACGTTTATATTTCATGGGCAGCACGTTTGTCTTTGTGATTTCATCTCGCAGTTATTGTTCTGCTTCGAATATCGTTTCTCGTCGGTAGCTTTGATAGTCCATCATAGTTCTATTAATAATGTGATCGTGAAGAATAGCGCTGGGGCATCATGCCGCAGACATGTTGCATGATGTCCCACACACTCTTATTATCCTGACACTTGGCCGACCAGTCCTAACACTAACCTCTTAATGCTGAGCGGCAAGCGAGGCAGCTGTTAATACCATTTTTGTAAGTCTTTGGTATGATTCGGCTGGGGATCGAACCCACGACCTCCCCCTTCCGCGGCGGACGTTCTACTCACTAGGCAACCGGAGCGGTTCTAGGTCAAAAGCACTTATTCAAACGATCGATTGTCATAATTTATCCACACTCATCTCTGCTCGCCGCGAAATACGCGTTTAGGTTTGAATATAATTTGATCCGCCTAAAGGCTTTAACGCTGAAATCTTCCAAGCATCTGTCATCAGTCCATCCGGATCCTACCTGGGTGATTTTTTTCCAACGTTTCCAGAACCTTTGTAATAGTTATTCGATTTCCTTATTAATGTAGTTAAAGATCATACAAGAACAACTTTGAATCCAAGGGCTTGTGATTTTTAACGCATCACCATTGTCAAGATTAAGTGGCATAATCAAATTCGCATGGAAAACAATCCCCATCTTAACCGCGGAGGTGCATGTACGATGTAATATTAATATAAATACTGTAGGTATATCTGACCGAAGTTTCACAGCGTCTTTTCCTGGCTCATAATCGATATGACTATTTGCCCGCTTATCTTACAAATCATTGCAACGTTTATTTAGCCCAAACTTCTGATCTTTCAGTCACCGTACTGCAACCTCAGTGTTGACAACAGATACCACAGCAACGCTCTTGCTCATCTCCAACCATATGTTAAGGGATCTTATATCACACTACGTTGTTTTTTGTGACGTTTCTTCACGGTTAACTGTGCCACCTATTGACAAAGTATGTCGGACCATGAGTAGTGTTGTAATGGACGTTTTGAATTTATGTTACTGATAAATCTTTCCTTTCCCCACATTACTATCCACTCGCATGGGCGCCTCATGGTAACTTTGATTGGCGGGTTCTCGCACGTGACTTAATGAAAAGGTCACGAGGGGGATTCCGATACATTTTACGTTTTTGGCCAGTACAGGACCTAGGGGTCAATACCAACAACAACCCATCTAGTAAACTCGGTCAAATTCGTTTTGAGGCAAAAACTGGTCAGATCTACATGAACACCACGTCGTCGGGATGAGTAAAGTCATCAAATGTTATTAGACATTTGATATAATATGAAACGTGCCGTAATGTAAAATTAATAAGTGCATACTGGGTTGAACTGTTTAAGCCAGTACCTGTTCTTATATTTGTTGTTGAGAAGAAAAGAAAGTGTTTATAATAGCAATGGCCCATACAAAACAGTGATGGTCGTAAACAATGACAGAAGAACCAGCAATGAGATTAAAAGACAATCAATCAGATATACAGATATAAAGAAAGAAAGGTGAACTATGAGAGCAATACAAAATAGAATTATATAAAGGAAGAGGAAAATGGCAGGATGTAGGATACGAAATGCGAAAGAAATAAGTAACCTTAAAGAAAAAAATCAAGGTCAAACGTGTCGAGCACGAAGACGGAGCTTATTTGCAATGTACCTACAAAGAAGGAGCGCAATTTCTGAACATGTCGAGAATACCCAAGGAGGACTTCCCAAGCACAACAGAGATGATGATAGCTCTTAAAGCTGAAGATCCAGGATATATCAAAACGCTATACTCCATAAACCCAATGGGATACGGAGTATATATGATTAGACCTAAAGAGAAAGAACCCATACTTCAATTTAGGGAAATGGAAATAGCTAAAGGAGCCATAATTGTGGAAACACCAGTACCAATACAACGAAAGATTAAAAAGAGAATAGGAGAAGTGATTATATCAGATATTCCATTAGAGATACCACTTGAAGCAGTAGTGAAGCACTTCGAGGACAAATTTGCCATAAACGTAAAAACATCAAGACTGGGGATAATACGGACAACCCAAGTTTACAACGGGATGAGATTATTAAAATAGATAAGGAACACCTCAGAACAATCAAAAATTCTTATCTTATGCATGGCTTCCTCGTGAAAGCATGGTACAAGGGATGCATATATGACAGGATATGTAACAGGTGCAACGAGAGAGGTTTTTTAAATGTCCCCACAACAACAATCAACACAGAGGGAGACTACAGCAGCAGCAACAACAACAACAATACAAATAGAAGGATCAAAGGAAAGGAGGGACACACCAACAACAAAAATGGAGAATAAACCAACCTCCCCAAAACATAGCACTTCCAAAATCATGACAAATTATATAGAAAACCAAATACCACAAAGAATAACCCAACAAGTGGAGAAACAAGAAATAGCGACTGAAACAGGAAATGAAGATCCAAGAAATAGATGTGATAGAGATTTTGTATTTTAAAAAATACCAATTAGAACAAGAACGGAAAATATTGGAAGAACAAAAAAGGGATGAAATGAGAGAAAGAAGCAGGCTACAAAGAGAACAAATACAAAAGCAAAATGAAGAGCTGCCCTTAACTGAATATATGAGAGAATCCATAACGAAACACCAAAAAGAAAAAAGTTAGAGGTAAACCCAAGTCCATCAAAACAGCAGATAACAACAGGCAAACAAAACACAGAATCAGGATCCAAAGAAATACCATTAACAATAGATACGACAGAATCAGAATGGAGAGAGAAGGATAGAGAGAAGGATATAAGCAGGAGGAGAGAGAAAAGCAGAAAAGAAAGGGAAACACAAGAGGAAAAGGAGTAATGCATGAGTCACAAATACTTTCTACAAGAAAATAAAATGTATAATGTATTTATATATACATTAAAAAATATTTTAAAAAGTAAAAAACAAACAAAAAAACTAACAAAACAAAATAAATATTTAAAAAGAAACAGAAAAAAAGTTTTGCGTGAAACTCGAAAACTAGATATTATACACTTATAATAATATTAAAATACAAACCTTATAGCAAACACTTAACATAAGGGCAGGAGGGCCTCCCCAAATGGTCTGTGAAGATCAAAATGGGAGAGAGCACCCTCCCAAATTTTTATATAAAAAATTGGATAGACAAATTATTTAAAGTAAGTTAATTTACCGATGACATGTTTATGACAATATTTATCTATATTAAATAATCTTCAGAGTAAGTTATGTGTTGCGTATCCACAAATTGCGTCATTAAGTTCGTTAGAAATGTATTAGGTTTTCTCATGTAGTTATGTAACAGACAGACAGAGAGACAGACAGACAGAGAGACAGACAGACAGCCAGATAGATAGACAGACAGACAGATAGATAGATAGGCAGACAGATAGATAGATAGATAGATAGATAGATAGATAGATAGATAGATAGATAGATAGATAGATAGATAGATAGATAGATAGATAGATAGGCAGACAGACAGATAGATAGATAGATAGATAGATAGATAGATAGATAGATAGATAGATAGATAGATAGATAGATAGATAGATAGATAGACAAAGAGATGGATGAATGGACGGACAGATGGATGGATGGATGGATGGATGGATGGATGGATGGATGGATGGATGGATTGGCGACATTTTTTCGGGACGTTGGTTTTCATGATCAGCTGACAAAGGATGTCCATTCCTAATATGCCTTACCATCAACCTAGTATTACTAATTAAAACAATTCCATTTTAACTGGTTCATTTCTTCATCGACTTTCACAGTATTGCCTGCTTAGCGCGATATGGATTTCGTGTGTATTCGTGTCTGTTTTTAAGTCTGTCTTTATGTTGATGGATCGGTCTATTCAACTTACGCCAATTTGTCTGTCTGACTTTATGACTTCATGTCAAACGATAGCATCTGATAAAACTAACTCTAAATTCCAAAGGAAAGGTACTCGCCTGTCGTTTTACTCCTTACACTAGTCACGATATAATACACAAATCGGACAGACACAGAGGGCATATTTATAGATACAAATTATTGGTTTTTCTTAATATACATTTATTATGTTTCCTGTCTAAGCAAATCGATACATACCTGGCAATAAATCTAATCAAGTGTACAGAAGATCGACACCCCACTTATCAAACATTGGAGCGGTGTATAAGAATAAGTAAAGGTTAGAGACATTTTCATATGTGTACGGCTTGGGTGTCAACTAAACTGTGGCCGTTTGAAACCAGTACCATCTACCAGCGTAATAACGTAAATTTAGACCGTTTATGAGGTAAGGCGTATCTTTTCGGGTTGAGGGATGTGAAAGGGTAACTTTTTTACTCATTTATTAGGTGGATGGATGAAATAAATGGTTGCATGAATGTTGGGATGAGTTAATCGATTAATTACTGCATCGTTAGATCAATATGTATGTATGTATGTATGTATGTATGTATGTATGTATGTATGTATGTATGTATGTATGTATGTATGTATGTATGTATGTATGTTATGTGTGCGTGCGTGCGTGCGTGCGTGCGTGCGATGTATGTATGTATGTATGTATGTATGTAATTGGATTTAGCAGGGGCCCCGAGTGGCCGAGTGGTCTAAAGCGCTGTCCGTTACGGACCACTGCCATCTCACCTCTGTCTGCGTGTGTTCGAGTCTAAAATTCGGCAAATGTAGTTATGTGAAAAAAGCTTGCCAGTAGCTTCTCGTGGGTCGGTGGTTCTTTCCGGGGTTTGTCCGGTTTCTTCCTCCACCATTAATACTGGCCGCCATGTATAGCCTATATTGTGCTGAAAAATGGCGTTAAACCATTAAAAAAAAATTGGATTTAGCTAGGTTATCCAGGGGATGATCTCACCTGGATTGTATGGCCCGGTGTTAGTGGATAGATATAACTTCAACAGAGAACTGAACAATACGAATGGGAAGAAATAATGCAACACGAGTCCCCTGAGACAAGAAAAATAACAAAATTTAATCAATAACAAATTAATGGAGGCAATTCCAGTTCAACCTAAGTTTTGTCAACAGAATTTAATAGCTGTGTTTAATGTGGATTTATTTCATCATAATAACGAGTGGTGAAAAGAACACAATGTCCACAAGTGACTGCATCACCTTGCTCTCTTGACCTTTTATTCTGAACACGTCATCTCTTTCCGGATTTCCGTCTTCGGACTGTCCCGTCTCTCTCAGAAACCTGTATCCTTAAAGGACAACACTATCCCATAATCTCTATACATATCACTTTCTATAAGTACATAAAATTCTCACACGTTCCTCAGAGGCATAACTAGGTATCCAAATACTGCATAAATTCTAACGTTATTCGATAGATTATCACTCTCGCTTCACATCGACCGACCATAAATTAACACGTGGGGTGTGTGTCTAACATTACTTTATTTCTTTACCTACGCTACCAAATGTTCGATTCCTATTGCATAAACTTCACAAAATTCTAGCGCACAGCATACCATAATCTACAAGATTATTTAAACATTACAAAATCAGATATAAATATGCAATCATCGTTAACTCACAATAACCAGTATCTTCCTAACAGACAAATGGAATTAATTCATACAATCCTATGAAATCCTACACATATGAAAATTTAGATTGAATGCGATTAAAGAGATAAAATTAAAGAGATAAACTGCATAACAACTCAAACATCAACAGATTTCCATGAAATTGAATAAACGATCTATAATATTGATCCTAATTATATTAAACACATTTGTATGAACAAAACAAAAAAAATAAGTGAAAAATTAAAATTGCGTCTGTTAATGCTGTTATCTTTCCGACATTGTGCATCTGGCACTACAACCTCTTTTCTTACAAGACAGACACCTGGTCCCTTTTTGTTGTTTAACGAGGAAAGCAGTATTATTTTAGGCTTCATCGGAGCCAAACATCTCCTCTCTCAGAAATTTTCCGACAAAAGAATTTCGACCAAAGTCTTCAATTTCAATGTACATTACTTCCAAAGTGTACGCCTTAATATACACTGACCAATCGTAAGCAGCGGTTTCTAAATTTTCCCAAGATAACCATTTCTTCATCAGATTTCGGACCAGCCTAGAATCTGAACAACGTTGCCTATCAACTTCCCTTTGAAAATGACTATTTGATATGAGTTCTTTCAAGTGGTTGTGATTGGTAGCTCAAATGTTTATTTTCTCAGGACAACGTTGCGATGCCCGTCAAATATAAATGAATCGTAGATACTTGCCTTTCAAGGTTAACATTGACATGAGGGGAGGGTGGGGGGAAGAAAAGATCGAAATGACTCTTCACAAAGACGTTTCTGGCTTAAAATGTGGAACAAGTTTAATGCTCAATGCATTCGACTTTTAGGTTCAATACTTAATCAAAATTCGACACTTTCGAGTGTGCGTGCGTGCGTGCGCGCGTGTGTGCGTGTGTGTACGTGCACGAATAAATGACTGCGTCAAAGTTAGATACAAGTATTTAAGCAACGATATGTACATTTTCCTTGTGTACATAAATTGATGTTCAAACTTATATTTTCAATGTATGGATCATACGTGTCTTCCAGTTCGGATGCCTATTTTCTGCGAAAGTAATATCAATATTGCTGAATCATTACTTTTTTTAAAGTACATAATGCAGCCAATATTTTTTTGGGTAATACAAAACGTTAATGTATTAACCCAACTGATCTGTCTTATGCATAATATTAATATTTGTTTCTGTCATACGAACGATTTTCCGCCTGAGGAAGCATGTATACATTTAAATACAACATTGACATTTCAATTATTGGAAACTAAAGAAGGACAATGAAATCAATGAGCAGTCCGAAAATGAAAAATGAGAATACTATAACCTTATACTCAATAAATTATTTGAAAAGGTATAAGACAAGTAATTAAGTTAAATATACAGTATACTTGTTTGTTTGCTTTCATGGCGATATCATTATAGGTCTCTCTCTCTCTCTCTCTCTCTCTCTCTCTCTCTCTCTCTCTCTCTCTCTCTCTCTATATATATATATATATATATATATATATATATATATATATATATATATATATATATATATATATATATATATATATATATATAAGTAGGAAAGAACGGATATACGGATGCGACCACAATATGGCGTAGGGCTATAAAAAATTTACAAATGTACGTACAGTCCAATTAGTCCTGTTTTTTTGACATACACTTAACCGATTTGCTGACAAAGATTTGACAAATAAATGTTGCATTTCGGAGGCGATGATGATGCTCGATTTTAATATTTATATCAATATGCCAGTAATATAACAGTTTCCCTTTAGATATAAAGTTTGCTCGTATTTTGGTCCGAATCTTTTAATGTCACATACCTTTCTCTAAAAGATTACTCCAATATGAAATTTTATCAGACTTTATGAAGCGGTGATATTTATGATTTATGGATCTTACTATCGAGTTTAATTTATTTTGCTGCTTTATCCGAGTACATGGTCTGCAAAACGCAAATTAAATATATATTTACTTTATATGTTTATTTTATATCTAAACATACACCTCAGCAGTTTTAAATAGATTATATTACTGGGTTATTAAACACCATTCATTACATGGATGATACAACTTCATTATATAACTCTCTTTATGAACGAGCACCTGTTGACTTAGTGATTTTTGTAATGTACAATAATACCATACTCCTACTTTTTGTTTACGGTGTTTTGAAATCTAGATTCGAGAATAATCAATGTTCCCGTGCATAGGTTATAGATATTGCATTAATTAAATTCCAATTCGTTTCTTGAGACCTACACCCGTAAGATTAAATCTTTTCTGCACAATCATCGTCGTCTGATTTATGCATGTACCATATATCGCCCCATAAGAACCGTTTTGTAACGAACCATGTTATAATTTTATTTGCAAGTAACAACTTTGATTCAATTTTACATACATTTATGGTATCTTTCTTTAATTATAATATATCTTTATATTTTCAGTAAAACTAGTATATATATCTTTATATACTAGAATACGCAACAAGACGCTCGTGACTTTTTGGTACAGATAGATGTAAGAATTGTCAATTACCTCAGAAAAAACGAGAAACTCCAACAAAGTTGATACCACATTGCTTCAATTTTCGACTGTTTATAAATTTACCGAAAAGATGAGATTTTCACCAGAAGTAGAGATAGGAGGGACAATTCAAATACATTGTGCATCCCGAGACAACAAAGCGGATAAGAGGGATTAATAGGGTGGGTGAGAGAGAGAGTGAGAACCTATATTTTAATGTGTACATTGATTATTCTAATTTTTGTGTGGAAATTTCGTGTGTTTCTAAATATATGCCTGCATATATATGACGGGATCTTTTCTTGGGGATATACGTCAGGTAAATCTTGACAAATGGCAAACGATGCCTGGCGAAAAGAGAATTGATCGATTGGGTGGTTATAATTCGCCTGGACGAATTTGACGAGTACGCAGAGAACTTCGACTACGTTGATTGCGCACGTTATATAGCAACTTGAACAATTGAGAAACGTGTAAACTGTTTTTATCATCCGACTGAACGACCAGTTCATGAATGAGAAGGAAAACAAGATATAGTAGCTGCCGTAATGTTTGTTCAGTTTGTTGAATCTGAAATAGAACGATAAGATAGGATATACCGTGACAACGATATCGGTTTTACTGTTATCACTGGGAAACACAGAATCGAATATATGTCAAAAGAAACCAATGAACGATTAGCAACTCATTAGAAAAGTCAACAATACAAAAGTGAGTTATACGGACTGAAGGAAACTCAAATTTCAATTATGTTATTAACAACAGAAATCACGGACACTTTCCAACCACAGCTATATATAGGAATATTCAGGTGAGCTGAGTGATTTTTTTTAAATATAGGAATTGCAGTATGCATATATCTGCTTATTAATCGACTCTTTGTTTCGTACAATATGGATATTCATATATTTAGTATAAAATAGTTTCTATGTTGCCTAATTTTCAAACCGAGAAACCAGTTTAGTACGTTGCATAACTCGGAATGGAAGTGTTACCAATACAGGTAGTAGGCAAGGCTAGCTTGCATGTGAAGTGTGGCAAACATACATGTATACAATCCTTTACTTGCAAAATTAGAAAGAGTGTGACCCAAGAATATAAGCAAAACTTTCTTCGCCAATAATCTTTTTAAAGAGGATGTAAAGGTTAATTTGTGGCAGCAAATTGATGCATTTTGAAAAAAAATCACTATTACAGTAAAATAGAATATACCTATATTTTTTAAGATATATATTTTATAGTTAGTCCTTAATAACAGAAACCATATTAACCACATTTTTTTATTATTGTGTGCATATACATATGTATTTTTATACAGATATATGTTCATGTACATTGTATTCTTAATAAGAGTGACTGACCGACGAACGGACAGAAACATTGGAAGGAAACTAATGAAATGGACATACTTATGCAAGAGTTAACATATTGAACATTTTGTTGCTTAACAGTCCTGTAAGGGCCACGTTTTTTGTTGAAAAAAAAACACAATACCCGGTTCACAATTTAGTAAAGGAAAGAAAAACAGGACTTTCAAAGTTTACATTTTCAAACCCTATCATCAGTTAGAAAAGGCGCGTCAATCTACGTTTGATGTGAATAATAAACTATCATATTTCATTGCTTTCTGACAATGGCTAAAGTACAGTTCAGATAAGCTTGAAAAGGTCAAGCCAGTATTGCAAACATTTATTTTGAACATAAGTAAACATTGAGTGCTGTGTGAAAGAAGGTCCACTTATCAATAAATCTTGACAATCGTTTTGGAATATAAAGGCATAAAGTTATATATCATACAGTGCATCATAAACTATCATTTTAATAGGTCAACAGTGTACCTAAATAGTTCTACCAGTCAACGGGAAACATTTTAAACGATATTTTGATTCGTTTGCTACTCATACATACATACATACATACATACATACATACATACATACATACATACATACATACATACATACATACATACCGATATATTTTATTACATGGCTATGTGTTTCATACAGTCTTAGTTATTTGATAGGGATGCGAGCTTAGCAGTCTCTGTTAGCTGATCATATGAGTTTCAATAGTCTCATTTTTTTGGATAGGGATATGAGTTTAACAGAGTCTCTGTTATCTGATAGGGGTATGAGTTTAACAGATTCTCTATTAGCTGATGATGATATGAGTTTCAGATAGCATCTGTTATCTTATATGGATATGAGTTTTTCTATGGCCTCTGTTAGTGACAAAGGTTATGAGTTTAACATAATCTATGTTATCCGATGGTGATATGAGTTTCAGATAATTTATGTTTTATTATATGAATTTCAGATAGTTTATGTTACCTGATAGGGATATGCTAGTCTCTGTTATTTGCGAGGGTTATGAGTTTCAGATAGTCCGTGTTATCTAATATTGATATTAGTTTAACATTGTCTGTGTTATCTGATGGTAATATGAATTTCAGTCTCTTATCTGGTAGGGATATCAGTTTCAGATACCATCTGTTATCTGACAGTGGTATGAGTTTCATATATATTATGTTATCTGACAGTGAAAAGCATTTTCAGATAGTCTTTTTATCTGATGGTGATTTCAGTTTCTTATAGTCTCTCTTATGTATTAGGGATATGAATTTCAGATAGTTTCTGTTATCTTGTAGGGATATGGGTTTCAGATCGTCTCTGTTATCTATAGGGATGTGAGGTTATCTGTTTAATCCATCGTTCTTGGAGAAGAAGGTTCTAATCTTTAATCGGAAGTCAGTAAGTAACAACTGACTGAGAAGTTTCGCCAGCTGTCGACAATACTTCAACGTAGTGATATCTTAAAAATATAAATAAATTATTTCTCTCTCTCTCTCTCTCTCTCTCTCTCTCTCTCTCTCTCTCTCTCTCAGTTTTCAGAATTAATGACCTTTTGTCCAAGGGTCAAGGGTTCGATATACGTAGGCGTGTGCACGGGAGAGACACTAATCTTCCATGTCTTCGGCATGATTTGCCCAAAATAAATTTTAAAGATCAGAACTCTCTCTCTCTCTCTCTCTCTCTCTCTCTCTCTCTCTCTCTCTCTCTCTCTCTCTCTCTCTCTCACAGCATTTCAAAAAAAAAAGTTAGAATCGACGGCCATACTAATTTTATTCTTGAAGTTTAACATGTTTTCAGTCATATCGCTATGGTGTCTGCAGTGAGGCAGTTTTATAGTGATGTCTAACACTGGGGCATCATGCCGCAGACATGTAGCATGACGTCCCACCCAGTTCCATTATCCTGACACCAGGCCGACCAGTCCTAACACTAACCTCTTAATGCTGAGTGCCAAGAGAGGCAGCTGTTAGCACCATTTTCGTAAGTCATTGTCATGACTCGGTCGAGGATTGTGTTGTGTGTTGGTGGTTGTTTAATTGAACCTTCTTACAAGGCGTCCCCCATTATTCGGTTCTCGTTTTCTAGAGGATGATCGCCCTCGGTTTTACTGTCCGGATCGAGCAATATTGATAGAAAAAGTGTGGAGATTTGAAACAGATATATTGAACATAATGATTTTACGAGAAAGACTTGTTTTCAGATTCTTCTTGGAATAACGTTAATTTTACTCTTGATGGAAAAACGTGGACTAATTAGTTTTATCGATGGATCTTACTTAGAACGAGGGGTTTACGTGTGGAAAACACACCCCTTGCTTAGCGTAACCAATCAGAATTAAATATATATACCGCCTTTTATAATAAGGCGTCAAAATGTGCGGTCAGCCTGATTTTTCTAGATTTCCCAACAACGTGTTCTGTAGAATATCCATTTTGACATTTTCGACATGTTCAATGTAAATCGAAGTTAACCTTCCTGCTGGTCTTCTCTGAACCGGTTAAATAAACGAAGGCTTAATTAAGAATCACTTCCTCTCCCGCCACATACCTTATAATTCAATGCAGCATAGCGATATAACAAGAAAATGACCCTATAAGTCTAATTAATTGTTATTTGGCCCAAACTAATGTGCTCTTTATGGATCGACAGAAATATGCACCCGCACACTTACAAGTACGTAATTTTGTTTATTTACTTCGCCCCTCTTCCAGAATAGGTAATTCTGAATTCCTCGTGCTTCGTGCCATGTTACAGAACTAACTATCCTCCAAGGCATTTACAGAATTTTTTAAAAAAATTAACCAGTTTGATCATTTCCCTTTGTTTCGAAATAAATAAAAATAGGTATTAGGAATTGGGTGGGGCTGATAAAAGGGGTAAAATAAAAGCATTATCTTAAAAACAACTGTATTAGATCCATTTAATCAAACAACGTGTAGTGAGAGTAATTCTGAGGAAACAAAACGAACTCATGTTCCTCAGTAATACCACAAATTGCGTATGTTGGACAAAGCTGTGAAAGTACAAGCCGCCGCCCCCCTTTTCTTAAAAAAAAAAATATTCTTCAATAAACAGATTTTATCACTATCGCATTAAAACAATTCCTGATCAAAAGAACGATTCTGGTGGGATTTAACACTGGCATGTTATATGCATGCATTTTGTTTCTCTCAGTGTTGCCATGGTTGAAGAAGGTTCTGGTTAAATCTTTTAAATCTAATGATCATTATCTTACCACCCCATTCCCTCCTTTCGTGTTTCAGCTGTCTTCCATAATTTAGATAATTTAGACAATTGGGTAAATCTTGCTACCTGATTCATTGTAATTTCATATACAGTGCTTCCTGTGACCTTCAACAGTATAGTGTATGTCAATTTCAAGCTCAAGCTAAGAGCCGATATAAGGGAGTTCTGAGTATATGAATGGTCAGCATAACACATGGTAGGACCCACACTCTCAGAACGTTTACAATTATATATATATAAAAAAACTCATCCGCTGGCATAACACGTCGAGGTTGGTCAAGATAATAGTCGTTATATTTACATCATCTATATTCAGCTGGCAAGAATATCGTCATCATCAAAATATTTATTTGAATGGCATCCATACATTTCGTTTGCGAAAAGTTGGTAAAGATAACATTGGTCAATTTTGTCACACACACACACACACACACACACACACACACACACACACACACACACACACACACATCTTTTGCAGAAGTTGGTCAATATAGCCTCGCTATTATTTATATTATTTATATTCAGCTTGTGAGTTGTCCAGGATAAAATCGATTTTATATATATATATATATATATATATATATATATATATATATATATATATATATATATATATATATATATATATATATATATATATATATTCAGCTAGCAAGCAGTTGGATCAACGTTGTAAATCTCCTGAATGTTGTATGATTCTATCTTTATTCTTGTGAAACCTGAATACTCTCTGAACTGTAGTTTCGTACTTGTACTCGGAAATGTTCGAGAATGCTTGAAAGTTTCATTCGCAGCAGAGGCGATCAAGGCATCAAGGCGTCAGATTCGATTGGTTTCACACACAAAAATATTCTTTCTCATTTACACCAAGCAACGCATTACAGATTGATTATTTGCTTAACAATATCGCCTCTCGACTGGAAATTCGAACAACATAACAAATAACGTGACATGGTGACAATAACCGTTTCTAGAAACAAATGCTCAAGTTCTATATTACCGTGCAAGCAGACTTCTAACAAGAGAATTAGATTTTGTTGCGTGCAAATGTTTGCAGTTTGATAATTGCTAAAATGGACACGCTTAACATCTAACTTATAATATATTGTTTCAAGTCAGGGGTCATTGTTTTGTATAATTTACCGGTTTCCTACCGTAAATACTGCCGCTGCAGTCACACCAACAATGTAAACAGCTAGATTTTAACATGGACTATGTTACTCTTGGGACATTCATTCAATTTTGGCCTGAATTCACTACTAGTCAACCATGACATCATGGAAACTCATAACACTTTACTCCGTGACGTTTGCTCCTAGTAACGGGCTAATTATTTCGGGCTAAGGCTATTTCCATTGCACCAAATTCCAACAATCACAAGTATTCACACAAATCTAAGAATTCCTCAAAACGGGTCGCTATACAATGCTCATACTCCAGATTTATTACAATATTATATTATATTATATTATATTATATTATATTATATTATATTATATTATATTATATTATATTATATTATATTATATTATATTATATTATATTTCACTGTAATTTTTTTTCTTATTAGTACGGATATTACATTATACTATTATTATGATATACGTATCAAAACTAAACTTGCTCGATTTTTTTATAAAACATTTTTCAGAAATATATATGGTAATCGAATGCGATAGGTTTGTGTATTTAAAAATATGTAAAAACATTTGTGTTGCAATTGGATATCTTGAGAAATCTAAAATATCTACCTATTAGAGTATTAAATTTCCCCTCTATCCTCAAAATGCAGTTTACGATACAAGTTCACGTACAAAAAAAACCAGCCTATAAAATTAAATTTGCCATCAATTATTTGGCGGTGATCATGAAGTCGCGTTTTTAAGCTACCAAAATCTAAAACTTTGTCAATACTGATCAGCCAAGTCCAGCTCTGTATAAGAATCCAATATTCAAATCCACAATCAGTTTGACACGTGTGATAAAACAATCGTACAAATGCTTTCCTTAGCTATATACCTCGTAAGTGTATTTTGAGGTCGGGACAAGTTCAAACAAAGGAACATTTATATAAATTCTCGAACAAGTATTGACAGAACAGAGATTATCCGAATGGTTTATCTTGCTTGCTTATTTGAAAGCCTTAATCCTCTGATAAGTAAAACTGTATCCAAAAATTGCAAGATTTATTACGTATGTGACGAATGAAATAAATTTGGCACTATGGTGTTGCTTGCTACGGGCATACAATTCAGATTTGATAGTACCCGCTAATACAAATACAACAATAAAACAAAGTTATTGACATTTGAAAGGCATTAGAATACAAAAGACGGTCTTGATACAAGCGTAGTATCGGGAAAGAAATGGATCTCAAGTAAGGAACAATATATTCCAGGACTTTTGGTAAGAAGCTACATTTCTGATGGTAGAACTCCGATAAATTATTCCAATTAATCAATTTTTAATTTACATCAGTATGCTTGGTCGTTTAATACAGAAGAGAGCGGTATACTGGACTGGACTGTGATTAATTGAAGCTCGTTCATCTTGATATCATTGGTGTTAATTTAACTCTTTTTAGTTTAGGTACAAACTGTGTTTGATGTAGGGAAGCAAACATTGCACGCTGTCTATAAAAATGCACGATATGTGGGATCGTGTTTTTGTAATTACTGGATCCACTTTGATGTCGATGGTTGATAATGTTTTAAACAATAATCTGGAATGGTCCACATTAAAAAATACACATTCGTCTTTAATATGCAAGTGTAATTCTGGATCAGTCAAATTTAACAAACCTCACAGAGTAGATAATTTGGAAATTCAATTTTACCAGGAGGGAGGCTCTTGATTTACATGTAATTCAGTAGAAATGAGTTTCTTATTCAAAACGATCTATCTGTACACCTTGGTGAAGTGACTACTGAATGCACGATAAAAAATCTAGATTTAATGCTGTGAAAATTCCGATGTCGACGAGGAGTTTGATGATGAACGTTGTGAATTACTATAATTAAAAATATTGTGGAACGAAGTATCCAACTACTTTAATGACAGCAGTGAAAGATTTACATGACTTAGACGAAAATGAAATGCTTAAGCTTTATGCTATCATACGACCTCATTCCCTAACACTGCTTCTTAAAAAAGGGGTTTACATTCAAATCGTTTATCGTTAACATAGTTTGTGTCCTAATCAACTGTATCACCTACATATAATGGTCTTTTATCTGAGAGGAATATCTTAAGATCAAAATTTACAACTGCTTTGATAAGCATGGCTATGGTAATTAAGAAATATTATGTTTTTCAGGTATAACACCTTGACGGACTATATTTCATGCAGCAGGTCCTAGACCACAACGGTATGGAGTTTTGAAAGTAGGTCACGGGCTTCATCCAAAACTGAATATCATGATAATAGCTTTGGTACTGATTATGGAATCGACGTATGTGTGTTCAGTAAAATCTATATTGAACACGTCATTTGCCTCTTACGAGTAGTACATGTTTTGTATATGACAATACCATATGGGAAGTAACGATCTAGAAGCTATGTACATCAACCGGAAGTTATTGATCTAATCTTTACAATTTGCAACAAACTAAGATGCCGTCTTTTGAAATGCCTAGCTACAGTTCATCACGGATACAACGTGCATACAGAATTAATAATCTTGAGCAAATTCGTCTCAAGGCCAGACTTGATCTACTGGACAAAGAAAAAGTTCACCAGATTCGAATAACCAATCAAGACATTCGTTTGATTTCAATGACTATGGATACTATACAAGCTAGTAGTGGACACAGTCCTGAGGGGTTGGGACCAGATTCCGAGTCTGATGGAGAGAGTATCGAAGAAAACAAAGGTGATCCTTGTTTTCTGTATGGGGAGAGAATTGTGAGTCGAAAAAAGAGACGCTTTTTGCGTCCCCAGTCAGCGATGGACATGTCACGAAATCGATCTGAAGCAGACACAATGTCTACCACTACATCAGTGGCTACCTCTGTTAGACCGAGAAGTAGCCCGGTCAGTAGAAAGTTTGGTCTAATCACTTCTGTGAAAGATGGACATAGACTTCATGTGGAAGATAGCAAATCTGAGGCTGAGTCAGGGATACGTAGCGGCGTCTCGACACCACATCCTGCATGGATGGACGAAACGAACGAAATAACAAAAAAACTTCTTCGAGCACAAACAGGAGACGCCGATGGTAGGAGGTCAGTATTCGGTAGGGACAATGATAGTATTAAGACAAAGAGTGCAACTGGATCTAGACTCTTACAGCGGCAACTAAGGTCACAAATCAAAATGCAACTTGTGGACAGCAAAATGTTTTCTTCTGCATCCTCAATGTCAGGTTCTTCCTCCTTCATGGACGTGAAAGGTTCCTCGTCTCTGGGGAAAATCTCGCAGCTAATAACTTTGGGAGGACCTACGATGTCTGCAAACCAGTGGAAAAAGCAGCTTTCTGAGAAACGTGGTCTTCCAATGACAAGTGCTATACACAAACAACAGATTCTGAGTACTAAGAAAGCCATCAATAGCGAAAGGCAGGAAGCTGTTCATAACAAAATAAAGACATTTATGGACAACTACCCGACAACTATGTCATCTAAATCTTCTAAACAGTAACCAGTCAAAAGCGTTAGTGTACTTTATTTTCTTGATGATAGTCAGCACATCTCACAATCCAGTGTTATTATTATTACTTTTTTCAACTGCTGTAACTTCTAAACGTGTAGGACAAATATATGAATGGGATCGTATGTTTATAAATAGTTTTCTAAGTAACGACATTACAATGCACATTTTGTGTTCCCTTACGGTGGAGTCATTTTAAGATCTGGGCTTATACAAGCAGAGAAAAATAGCACATGAATATCGGTTTTTCCATTTTTCTATGTTGTTACGTAAGCAGAATGTAAACCAAACAACAGCGAAAATGAAAGTAGGTTTTTTTTTGATCATTTGAAAACTTCTAAGTAATGTAGTCTGATGATGCAAATTAAGTGTGAAATATTAATATCAGATATTTTGACAGAAGAGGAGAAAGGAAGTTTTGGATCTCAGAATACGAGTTACTTACTGCGTCCTATGACCTCTGCCTATACAAAATTTCAGGCACGTGTGTGTGCAGTGCTTTTTAAAACAATTAATTGATTCCACAACGCATTTCTTGTCGATGTCGAGGTTGGAAAAGTCTCAGCTTTGACTTTGCTTTAAAGGCCAAAGTTGCCCTCCTGCTCGGTTATTGTATACTGTATACGGTTACCAAGCACGAGCCTTTTGTTTTAGCTAATAGTTTCTCTTAGCCAGAATGCAAGCTCATTCAGACAACGGCATAATGGAGTCGCAATACTTACGGCAATTGAATGGGTATTATGTACGTGACAATGAAAGAAAAAGCGGGTGGAAAATCATTTTGCGTTTGACAACAAATCAAATGTTTAAGTTTATATTCCCCTCGGGATGGGTGAAAGTAGTTCGTACAAGTCCTGGTTCAACTATTTACAAATCAAATTAACGTGCATGTACGTATATTTCAAATCGTCAGGACTCCTTTTAAGAAAGGTTTAGAATGATTAATTCATGTGATCTTTAAAAAAAGAAAACAAAGAAAACCTATGCAAATCAGTTTCTCTTTCTCGTGTCAGTGGTATATCATAATTGTCTCATCATAAATGTAATGTTGACTCATATGGAAGTTAATGGAGCTCATCGAATGTATTTGATGTGGTCTTTCTCTCTGCATTAGATTCGCTGTTTAAACAAATTAGTCATTATTTGAAGAGGAGAAGAAGTCTGTCAAAGAAATAATGGTATAAGGCATATTTATCGCTTTGCAGTCTACCATTGCTATTACGAATAATTACATGTGCTTGTGCACGCAGTTCTAGTTATGGAAATGATGCACCCAATTCATTTAAAAATAAAATAAAATTGTACATTTGCTAATGTCAAAATTGTACAACACCCGCCATCAAAGTACCCATAATTGATGTTGCAATAAATATAGGGTTTTCGACCTCGTTGGTCACCCACGCTTCATAAAGATTAATTTGCACTTTTGAGCCTGTTACTAAGTTGGTGGCATCGTCATTGTAAGCCGAACGTTCAGTCGTGATGTTGTACATTTGATGATAAATGATTGATAAGATTTAATTGCTACAAGGCCAAATTGTAAAGTGCATTCTCACTTCCATGTATTTTATGCTACCTTTTATGAGATTTTTCTTGCCATCCGCTTTTTGGACAAATCTCTATAAGACATGTACATTAGTTTGTAAATATGTTATTTATTTATTTCTGAATAAACAGAAGTGTGCTTAGAAAATCTATATGAATATCTAGCTTTATAACAACAAACACGCACAATGATCATGCAACGTTGATAACACGTGATATCACCGCGAAATGCGTCGTCTACTGTTAAAGCAATATTCTTGTACAAAGTTATCTTGATCACATATAATCTCAGCATTCATTTACTTCTCTGTCACTTTCCGCTCTGTCTGGTGCATATTTGTAACTATTAACTTATGTATGCCTCATGTATGTCTTATAAATACCGGGTGACTGTGTATTTAGGTTAGAGTCGGTGGCCATTTGAGCGTGTCTGCAACGCACGAATGAGTAAATTCACGACAATGTTCCATCTTTCTTTGGTGATACGAGCTTATTCTGGAGGATATGTGGTTTTTGCGCGTAGGCAATGCGACTGGCGAAGTAATATGGGGCACCGGGTAAGATAATATTATTTTTCCGTTGATGTGTGTAGATGTTTACATTTAAGAAACAAAACCAAAGAATAAAATCATTCTTCCTGAATCGAACGAGATAAAAACATGAGAAGCACATGAAGATTTTATACAATCACTTTTATCCGATGAACTTGAGCAGCAGAGAGGGTGAACAGACCACGTTTTCAAGCAAAAATAATGCTTCCTACGAAACCTTATTTTAACCAAAAAAATAAGTCTCCATTTAGCAAACGGAGACTTTACGATTTTTTAATCAATTTTGGTCGCAACGATGTGGTCATCCACCCTCTCTGCTGCTTAGTGATTTCATCACTGGGTTAACAAAAAATAATAAATGATTTCAACCAAATATTTGATCGAGTCCGATACGATATCGTGTCCGAGGATCATGTAAATTTATTGTTACAAATCCATGCGGGGTTGACTGAGCATGACTAAAGAAATTTTTAAATTGATTGAAGTCCATATCGGAACACCATGTCTGCCAAATATTTCGTAGCGTATGTGTATCAACGCCGTTAAACAAAGCAAGAATATTACAGTTATCTCTGATCACTTTTGGAATCTGAGTGTAGCGTTGAGTGACATATATCACATCAGTGTTTTTGTGACGCCCCCGGGAAAATATTCTAGCTGGGTTTTTTTGATTGTCTAACATCACATCGTCGTATACGACTAAATTGTTAATATTCCCATCAAGGTCATCCACGGATGGCGCCTCGTCAATATCAGTTATAAAATCAATGGTATTCTCACCTTTAATTTCTGATGCATTCTCGTTAAAATCCTTTAACATTTCATAGCATCGTTGATCATCTACGCTAGGAGCAATTAAATACAACTTATCCCACTTCATCCATCTCATTATTAAATTGAGCAACAATTGAGTCTTGCCGGATCCAGATGGCCCGATTATAATTGCACGGATAGAGTTTGGTAGCGCTGCATGATGCTTAACTGGTTCTCTTATTTTAGTCGCTGAAAAATCAATTATATTCATATCTCTATACATAAATTATGGATCTATATTGTGTGAAGTGTAAAACGCGTACTAGCACAAATGATGTGACGACGGTTACAACTAAAAATAACAGATCAGCACTAACTGGTAGATGTGCAACATGTGGTATAAAAAAGTTTAGATTTATTTCTACAAAATCAAAGATTTTACAATCCGGAGATGTTTTAAAAAAAAACGAGGAGGTGATATCGCAGCCAAATTGGCAAAGCTCCCTGGAACCCCATGGGCAAAGTACCCCGGAGAAAAGCACCTTCCAGGATATAGCTACTGTGGTCCCGGAACACGATTAGATATCAGACTTGATGATCAAAATCAACCCCGATCCGGCGAGTATCCGATAAACGCTATTGATAAGGCGTGTCATGCTCATGATGTTGCATATAAAAGCAGCAATCTGCAAAACAGGCATCTCGCGGATGTGAAATTAATTCATGCGTTAAATGCTATTCCTGATAAATCCTTCAAAGAAAAATTGTCTTCATTTTTGATAAAATCGGCTATGAAAAGTAAATTGATGTTAGGTGCTGGTAATTAATAATATGGAATCAATTTATTATTCCCCAAGAGGATACTGGAGGGGTAAATCAGCAGTCCATAAACTCGCTAGCGCTGCAAAAGTGAAAAAAACTACAGCGGCGGATTGGTTATCCAAACAGGCACTATGGCAAATTTATCTACCACCACCTAAACAAATTCAATTCTCGCATTTTGATGTGACTGCTCCTAATGAAGTTCATCAGGCTGATATATTATTTCTGCCACATGATCGTGGTTACAAATACGCGTTAACCGTAGTTGATATTGCAAGTCGATACAAAGAAGCAGAACCGTTAAAAACAAAATCAGCCACTGAAGTTGCTTCTGCATTTGAAAGGATTTATCGACGAGGTCCTCTGCACTGGCCGAATCTATTGCAGGTTGATCCTGGCAAGGAATTTCAGGGTGCGGTTCTATCTACAATGAAACATCATAATGTCACCATACGACGAGGGCATGCTGCGCTACATCGCGATCAGGCCATTGTCGAACGATTTAATCGGACTCTTGCTGAGCGGTTATTTGGATATCAATACGCGAAGGAGTTTATTCAGGATAAAAGATCCCGTGAATGGGTTAAGAGATTACCAGCTGTGATTACCGCGCTCAATAACGAGATTACTCGAACAATTAACATGAAACCTGTCAACGCGATTAAAAAGAAGTCTATACCTAAAATGGAAATTCAAGGGATTTCACAAAAAGATGTTTCTAGAAACGCTAGCGTTTCCCAACCAATTCTTGGTAGTAATGTCACTGTTAGGTACTTATACGAACCAGGAGAGCTTGAGGGTGGTAAAAAAAGGGCTACTGATCCTATTTGGAGTGTTACTGTACACAAGATATGTAGTATAACACGATCAACTGGTGGAAACGCTAGCGTTTCTAGACCAGCAATCTATAAACTGGATTCAACTGCTCCTCAGCGAGGATTTACTCGACAACAACTACAGGTAATTCCTGACGATACTCAATTACCACCGCGGGGTCTTAATTAGCACCCGATGCCAGATGCATTGTGCTGGCACCCCGGCGTCTGTTGCACTCAAGACAAGTCAACATCACATTGTTTCTGACATGACCGAGACTGTTATTTTTTCTGTCTACGGTAAATTGGCGAGGATCTTTATCCGAATACTGCCAACGCATTATACAATTGCAACTCGCGCAGTGATTATTCTGTTGTTGTTTCAGCGTAATTATTAATTTAGCATCAATGTCAAATTCTCGTTGTTTTTTTTTTTGTCTTGTTGTTTGTAACCGGAGAGTTTTTTATTAATGATGCTTGCATCATCCATTGTGGTGTCATCATCGCCACAAATGATTTCATCATCGCCACCTGACTCTGTCATGACGACAATTCTTCGAAGCTGATTTATTCTTCGTACTCTGGATACTGCGAGATAGACTAAATTCGACCATTCGATGCGATTATCTACCATCCAAACAATTGTATCCGATATAGTTAATCCCTGTGAAGAATGTATCGTCGCTGCGTATCCTAGCGTCCATGGGGATTTATTAGCACGCAATGCATTTTCGACGACGCTGATATCAACCAGCACAATATCATTTAACACGAGAATCTGCTTTTCACTCTTCCCTGGAATATCAACTTCAATATTCTGCTTTCGTGTATCTGAAGGCCTATAACACAACGGTACTGGAAGTGTTGCAAATTTTTCTTTATGCGTTTCAAATAACTTCATCTGAAGTGTGTCTCTGACTATTTTTCTACTTGCTACTATCAAATCATTTGGTCTCCACGTTTCCCAGAAATCATTCATAGGAGTTTCTGAAATTATTTCACGCGCTATTTCGCATTGGATTTTATCCGGTTGTAATCTAAGCAGTGCTTTGAACTCGCGTAATTGTTCATCAAGTGATCTATGGTCGGTATTAATTTCTTCATAATAGTCTACAGAACCCTTTAGCCATTCATGTGGAGATCCACCGACAAATGGTGGTGGTTGGCCGTGATCACCGCACATGACGACTTTTGTGTTTTTATTTAACAACCATTCGAGAAATGTTTGTAATACATCTAATGACACTGTGCATATTTCATCCCAAATTATGATTTCAGGAATGAATTTATCACCCATACGCTCAGGAGTCCATTTGTCACCTTTCCATCGAAAAAAACTGTGATAAGTGCAAGCATTTACCCCTCGTTGTATCATCTCTCTGGCGAGTCTGTGAGTCGGTGTTAGCACAATCATGTTAGAAACGCTAGCGTTTCCACGACGAAATAATTCAATTGCACGAGTTGTCTTTCCTGACCCACCACAACCGTTTAAATAAACTGTCTTATATCTACATATTGGATCAGATACCGGTGGTGCATTAGAAAATTCTGATTGAATCTCATCACATTTCAAGTACTTTTCATCCATGGTAACATCTGCCGATTCACAATACTCATGTAGCGTCTCCTTTTTAAATCTCCAACATCCCCACGCTTCCGCCTGGGATGTGAATTTAGCTACATCTGATTTGTATTTATTGTGTATATACATCGAATCAGTAGCTACTCTAACCGCGGTATTAGGAAATCTATTTATCATCGAAAATAAATTGATAGAAGCATAAGCTAGCATAGAACTTCTCAAATGTGTGTACTGGGAATTATATCCATCACAGTAGGTAACAACCGTACCCAATTTCTCACCATTGGATAGAAAAGCATCCTTACCGGATACAAGTTTTCCCTGTTTCGTTAAATCCGTTACAAGAAAATCGTATTCAGCGACGTCTATGATCAACCGCGAGGAAAATTTTGCATTGTCGTATCTTCCACCCTGGGTAAATTTACCGATTATTCTTCGTCCAAAATCCTTTGCTTGTTCTTTTTTAATTTCAAATAACTTCTTAGACCAATTCATGATTTGTTCTTCTGGAAACTGTTTTCGCAGTTCACTAATTATACGATCTAGATCGGGTTGTGGTAGCCAAACTTCTTTCTGAGCTCGATAGCATATAATAGCTTCGGAAACAATCAACGATATCAGCATGCCACAATCAATCATATATCGTAGTAACACTATTGGCATCCAGGCCTTTTCAGATATATGTCTACCAAGCCAAACATAACTACACGGATGTAATCCTGTAGCGAGTTCAAATGATATCACACGAGCGAATCCGGTTAAATCAAAATCAGGCAATGGTCCATTAATCGCAACACGAGTCATTTCATGCGTGGGGTGTCCAAATCGTTTGAAGTATTCAGCGCATTCCCCATACCCAAGAAAACTTCCAGGATAACACGCGGATATATCAATTGAAATCATACCGTCACGATGGTATTTTGTATTCCACAGTCCTCCATGACCAAATTCGATGCAACTCAATTTAACGTCCTCGAGAAAATCACTTCGTGTTGGACGCCATGAGTTTTTTTCTCTTGCGAAGTGAGCTACTACTGATGGAATAGTAAAACTATCCGTCAATAGTTTTTCATGGGAACTCTCCGGTGAAAAATCATTAGCGATTTTTCTCATTCTGTTATCTAATTCTTCAACGCGATATAATTCACCATTTGGTCTTACAAATTGATCAAATCCTGATTCGGAACCAGCACTACTAAGTAACCACACTGACACAGGATCATCTTTACACAACGCATGAATAGCATCAAATAATTTCTCTTCATAGAAAACATCCCCGCAAAATTCCCCGGAAAATTCCGGGGGGATATATCTTACGGTTCTATCTCGTGGAAATATTGTTACTGCAGGTTTCCACGCGTGTTCGTTATGATCAATAATTTGTATTGGAGCCCCTCGCGATTGATATTTCGGTTCGTATAATACTTCTCCGGTTATTGTTGTTACTGATATTGGGAATTTTAATGATGCTTCCAATTTAGCTATATCAGAAATCTTTGCACCGTGCTGTTTCACTGTCAGTTCCCATTCGGTTATTTTCCTACGTCGCAGATCAGTTAGTTTATTTCCTCGGGATGCATTTGTGAAGTGTTCCATTACCCGTGTTGCTACACAATTGAGCCTTGACGAAGTTAACGGTGAATATTTCATAGGAGCTAGTTTTGCAATATCGGGTTTATCATTTAACGGATATAACCCATAAACAATTGCTGTTACGGGATAAGATCTTTCGTAGTATGGTTTGTCAATTCCAGTTAGAATTCCTGGTTTGGAATCTTTACTTACAATGACAGTTTTTTTATCCTTGAGGATTGGTTCAAATTTATCCCTAATAATCCATTTGCCTTCGACTTCGATAATGAATTTTATTCTGAAAAAAATACTTCTGATTGGAATTGCTTTGTTGGGAATTGATTTGCTTGAAATCCTTTGGATTTCCACCTTTGGATTTTCCACCTTTGGATTTCCATCTTTGAATTTCCCCTTTGGATGGAAATTGCTTTGCTTGAAATCCTTTGGATTTCTCGCCAAGGTGTGAAATTATCTCAGCTGCTCTTTTATCGTTCATAGTAGCATCGATGATGGGTACATTGACACCGACAACATCTTTGATGTTGTTGTTGATAATTCGAAATGTCGACCAACAGTATGCTGCACCGTCTCGGTAGAATTCATTAAAACACTCCCTGATTTTACCGAGTATAGTTCTATCACCGATTAGACGTTTTGGTGTATCAGAGACTCTATCGAGATTGAATTTAGTATTTCTCCAAGGTTTGATTTTCGATAATCTTTGGAACTCCCTATCAAGATTGAATTTAGTATTTTTCCAAGGTTTGATTTTCGATAATCTTTGGAACTCCCTATCAAGACTGAATTTAGTATTTTTCCAGGGCTTAATTTTCGATAATCTCTTGAACTCCTCCATGTTATAATTAAAACAAGTATTTAAATAGAAAAATATAGTATAATGAATCACTGCAAGTGGCTAATGATTGGATCTACAACCCGGTGTAACAAATCATGCAGAAGCGAATTCTGTGGGTATCATATGCAAAGCGTGAGAAACGGTTCAAAAGGCCCTCTCCCATGCCTCCAATGTGGGGTGGGTGTTAGAGGAAAATCGCAATTATGCCTTGCTTGTGGGGATAAACGATACAGGGAACTAAAACGCTATTATGACAAACGAATCAATGACTCCGTCATCCTTGATAAAATCAAGGACAAAGTCATCAAAACCCCTCAAGATTATATCCAGAGATTTATAATTAAAGCAGATAATAAATTAGACAAGTAGTATTATTATACAAATGAGCCAAGATTTCAGACCTCACCCAGTGCTTGCTAATTACGAAGCCTCTAGTGATGGTGTTGTCAGGCACAGCAGACTCAAAGAACCGGTTGGATATCTGAATAATATGGGGTATTTGATGTTTTCAGCTGGGAGGAAGAAGTATCTCTGTCACAGAGCCATCTATGAAGCATTTTACGGATTAATCGAAGACGGCCTTGTGATTGATCATATAAATGGCGTGAAGACTGATAATTGTCTTGGGAATCTTCAAGCCGTCTCGCAGCGCGATAACCTTTTAAAAAGCAACGCTGGTAGGCACGCAAAACATCCCAAGGGTGTGAAATCGTTTGATTTAGAAAATAATGAAGAGAGAAGCTTTCAGTCGATAAATGCGGCTGGAAAATATTTCGATATTTGTAGTACTTCAATTCGATTTGTTGCTGAAAAAAATCATTAAAACATCTCTGTCTAAAAAAAATGGTCATAAAATAAAGTTCGTATACACTGAAACTATTTAAGGGAGATAAATCCTTTATGGATAAATCCGCCGCATTTACACTCTACCTACTAAGTTCCCTTGTATTATGACGTCAAAGGAATTTGTCGCCTGCTATATTACCTGTATACCTTGACTAGGCGCGCCCACGTGAATGTAATGGAGATATAATGCATGAGTTTTCGATAGAGAATAAAACTTTTTATTGTCGCTTGTGGGCTAAAACTGCATTATTATTTTTATTTATCTACATATCTCATGTGTGGGGGTGGGTGGACTAGCAGTAAAGCAGACAGCTAACTCGTTCTTTTCAGTACAAAAATTCTTTATAATCTAACGCATTACCTATGTTCGCTCAGCCGGAACGCGAGTGTTTCCTATTCATTGAAGTAGGTGGGCGTGGTTAAAATTCCTTGTATGTGAATGTATTTTATCTAGAGAATTATAACAGAGTATAAAAACGCTGTTTTATTAAACAACTGTATTATTTTGTTTAAAACATTTCTCATTGTTGCAGCATAAAATTGTCTATTTTAAAAATCTCTTATTGTTAAGTATATCAGAAGATATATATATTAAAAAATCTCTATTCTGTATGACTAGTCCGTGGTGTAATGGTATCGTGCTTGTCTTGTAAACATAGATCTATCAACTACGTGTTCGGTCCCCATAGCAGATACATTATTTGATGGCGAAACGGAAGATGTTTTTTTCTATTAATTGGGGAGGAAGGCGGTCCCCCTCAGCCAAACCAACATGGCAACCCATGCTATCGCATTCTCGGTAGCGTGGGTTGGTGTTTTTTCTAACTCATGCAACCATGAATTCGATTTCATGGGTTGCCATGTTGGTTTGGTTTACCACGCCCCACATCATTACCATCATCGTTCCATTGAATTATAATCCATCCTTAATTAAGTTAATTAATGTTATGCCTAAAATTTGCCACAACACTCGAGTGGAAATATATGGCATTGTGCCGTCCATGTTGTGACGTTACCTCAAGCATATCTTCTGGGCGGTCTAAGATGGCGTTTGCCACCTTAGGCCTCCCGCCGGAGATGTATGTTTCGGGTCCCCTTGGGCTTACTTGGATGCGAAGGCACCCAAGGAGTTCCAAAGATGTGTTGTCATATATGTTTTTTTTAATAATTAGAGATACAGTATACTATATTTATAAATAAATTTATTTATAAATAAATATAAATAATGGATATCAATGATGTAAATGCTATAATTGCTGAAATCTCAAATTTAAATAATAAAGGGGTATTATTATCTGAAAGTCTCGACGTTGACAAGATTACCTCGGAATATGAAGATATTGAATATCAGTCTAGTAAGGGTCGTTATGTTTTACCTAGGATGTACAGGCTCGTGAAAGGAATTCAAAAATCCATCAATGCTTGTTTGTACGGTAACGAAATTAATTTATTCATAACGCTATTTAGCACCGTTGAAGCAATACGTCAAAAGCTTGGCCAAGAATATCAAAAACGAGCTGAAATTGGTTCTAAAGTTCGTGATCTTAGAAAAATGTTAAACGAGGAAAAAACAGTATCTTAACCACGTGGGTGTTACTAAAAAAAATAATAGGCTTTCGTAAATAATTTAAATAATTTATTTATTTATTTTTAGCGTTTTTTGTAACACTTGTTACACTTGTCACATAGGATTTTCTCCTGAAAGGATACTCATCAGTCTGGACTTGCTCATGCAGTTATGTGCATAATGGATGATCTGGTCGTAGTAGCAAGTAATCACCGCGACGCCTCCATTTTCACGTAGTTGTTCTTGTTGCCGCGTCGTTAACACAAATCGTTCATCGCCATTCTCAGATATTACAATTCTGAAATCCCCAGCGATGTTATTTCTGAAACACTCGCGGATAGCGTCGTACAGTTTAACCCTGTCGAAGATGAATACGTTAGCTTGATGGTACATTATTTAATAACTAAGTTATTTAATAACTAAGCTTTTAATTATGATAGTTTTACATTTGAAAATTTAGTTCACAAACAATATATGGTTGGTGAATCGCTTACAACTAAATTAGCCCGAGAGCGGCTAGCAGCAATTAAAAAGTTTATACCGGTTCGAGACAGACTTCGCGAGAAACTTCAACAACGACAACAAGCGCAGACTGACTTTTCTGTGTCAAGTGAACAACTGTTTACTCCGATAACAAGTGCGACCAAAGATGTGAAAACAGCAACTGAACGAGCAATATACGGAGATATTCCTAAGGAAGGCAAGCGACGAGAAGTGCCTGTTCTTGGTGTGCTTGAAAAGATAGCAGCAGAGACCGGACAAACACGCACAGGGATACAACAGCTATCCAGTGATATAAAATCTCAGCGCGAAATTGAAGAACGCAAAGAAGCAGCTGCAGGAAGAGACTATTCACCTGAAAGTATATTTACAATCGCAGCATTAAATAGAATTGAAAAACTCGGTACGGATTACGAATTAGCTGATTTTGCTAGAGAAAATTTTCCAAAGGGTAAGAGAGAGAATTTTTTAAAAGACGAGTTTAAAAGTTTTATAAAAAGCAAAGACACTTGGGCATCAAAAATATATTTAGCGAAACACGGCGGGGATAAAATCTCAGCGTTGCAGCACCCTGGTTATAATAACTTTCTAGCTGTGGTTAAAGGCGGTCTACAACCACCACCTTATATGGAGGATCCAATCCCGGAACAAATAGACATAAAAGCAGAAGCCGGTTCTAAGAAAACAAGCGGAAAAGGATATTCGATTAAAAATCCAAAGGATGTCTTTGACTCTACCGTGACATGCCCTGGTAACATTCTTAGTGATATATCACGGTTAGAGGTTCTCATCGGAGGGAAAAGAGCCGGAAATAACTCCGTCGAGATAATTAACGAGGCCGCTGATATCTGTAGACGATTATTTGCCGGCGGTATCATGGACATTGATGTATATCGAGAACTTATTGCTGAATTAGTTGAAAATTACAACGATGAAAATCTTATGGATGTAAGCGATTGATCATTAATTGAAAAACTACTAGTTTTATAACAAGATGATTATACACTACAACCATGATAAACCAGTAAGCGTCTACGTGGTGAACTCACGATTGCCTGTTTATAGAGCATATTACGGAGATGGTTTCGGCAATACCATTGCGGGGTTATTTACAAGAATGGCTCCCAAGGTGGCGCCGTTAGCTAAACAATTATCAATGAAAGCCATTGATGCTATCCGTGATAAGGGAATCAATTTCGTTGGAAATCTTGCCGGAAAGGCATTTTCTGCCGCGAAAGATAAAATAGCATCATTGGTGCGAAAGACACCAGGAATGACTTCGTCAGTGGTGAAACCACGAATGACTTCGTCATTAGTGCTGCCATCAACTACAGTGATGCCTGCAAAAATCAGCAAAGTAATAAATAACGCAGTGGAAGAAAAACTAGCGCAATTGACTTCGTCACAATTGACAGCTTCACCGGTAACAGATAGCGCTATCATGAATGCGATAGCAGGAAGTGGTTTGAAACAAAAAAGAAATTCGAAGAATTTTCAACGACGATAATTACAATTGAAAACGCTAGTAATGTTATAAATGTTTAAACGAACAGCTGATCCCGCGTTAGATATGGAAGCCCCAGTGCGCAAAGATGATTCCGTCCGCGATTATCAATACTATTCCTATCATGCAATACAACCCGACCTACGATCGCGAATTGAACTTCAAGTTCAAGATACCAGTAAATACTTTTTACCATGTGAAGCATTTATTGAAGCAGAAGGAAAACTTGTAACAAATGTTGCAGCTGATACCCCATATGCAAATGATTCAAATATCCGAGTTGGTTTCGTCAACAATGGTATAATGGCGTTATTTGAAAGTGCAAGATATCTCATTGATGGAAAAGAAATTGAATCAATAGACCGCGAGGTTGATGTTGCAACAACAATAATCGGACTAGCAAGATACTCCGATGATTATACAAGATCGGCTGGTCCATCTATGATGTTTGCAAAGGATACCTCTGATAACGCTGACCACCTTCAATACATTAAAGTGTTAACACCGCAAGACACTTCAGTTGATAATCAACGAGAAGCAACTAATCCAGAACGTCGAGCTAGACCCGGAGCTGCGTTTGATATTCTCGGAGGTGTTAATGGTAATTTCAATTTAGGATTTGCAACACGAAAATTAGCATTGCAAGAACAGCAGCGATATTTTTCATGTGCGATTCCACTCCATCACATATTTGGATTCTGCAGAAATGTCAGAAAAGTCATCTATGGAGCCAAACACACAATCGCATTAGTGCGAAAAGGCAATGACAATGATGCAATTTGGCGTACTGGTGCCGATGAAGGTAAAGTTGTTTTGAGTAAAATAGTATTATGGATGCCAGTAATGACTCCATCAATTACCACGGAAGAGCGGCTACTTTCGTTTATGGAAACCGGTGGTAAATCATTGCTAAGTTGGCTAACAACAACGACTGATGCTAAAGAGGATAATGTTAATGGTACATTTACATGGCACCTGGCATCAAAACAAGGCGTTTCAGCTCCACGTCATATATTTATAGCGCTGCAGAATCGGAATCGATTAGGTTCCCAAGAACGCAGTCATATGATATTTGATCGGTTAGGGGTAAGTGAGGTTTCACTGAGAATAAACGGACAACAAGAACCATCTGAGGATATACAGCTTAATTACGGAAACAACCAAATAGCACGTGTGTATCATCGGATGCTGTCATATATGGGTCGTGATCAAAATGTTGATACTGGTTTGCAAATATCTCAGCTCGATTTTAAGAACTTGTATCCAATTTATTACTTTTCACTGGAACATCTTGATTTAACAAGGCAATCCGTTGTTGATATACATTTTAGGGCTCGTATAGATCATGGTGGTGTTGCTTATAGAGCGGTTGCTGTTATTCTCAGCGACAAATCAATGTTGTTAGAAGGGGCTGGCGGACGAATGAGACTCGTTGATGCACCAGTGGAAAATCTGTAAATGTAAAATCCATAGGATTTCCCAAATTAGATCAATTGAAAGCATAAATGTGTTTTACAATAAAATGCCATATAGTGTTGTTAGTGTCAAGCTGACTGATGGTCAGGTCAAGAAATTAAAATCAAAATCCGCTAAAGAATGTGGAACAACAATAACGTTAAAACCAGCGCAGATGTCCGGAGGTACACATAAAATATCATTAACGGATCGTCAAATAAAACATTTCAATGATGCAATGAAAAATAAGCGAGGAGTTCAAATAGAATTTTCGAAAGCTGCAGTCGCGAACATGATAAAATCAGGTGGTATATTTCCATTGTTAGCCGCAATACCAGCATTGATTGCAGCGGCTGCCCCAGCGGTGGCGAAGGCGGCAGCGTTGGGAGCCGTTGGGACCGCAGCAGGGATGGCGTTGAAAAAGGCAACTGGGAAAGGATATAAAAAAAGGGAAAGGGGTTGTACCTACCAGGAACCCCGTATTCATGGTACAGCGGCAAATCCGTGAACGGATCGGGTCTAAGAAAAATACCAGGAACGGTTTATTAGTTGAAAAATCTTCGATTTACAAATCTTCGATTTCCGAACCTATGGTTCCTATGTCCAATTTTGATTTAATTGATGCTGCTAAAAAACTAGCGATAAAAAACTTCAGAGGGGTTTTTATGAGAGATCAATTACCGAGAAAACCAAATAACGTTGAAACCGGTATCATCAATCTTGATAACAGCAGCGGATCGGGAACTCACTGGGTTGCATACGCGATTGATCCACGTGGGATTGTCTATTTCGATTCATATGGGTTAGCTCCGCCAAGCGAGTTTATGCGGTATATAAATTCCTCGATGAAACTCAAAGGGTTTCCGATTTTTTATTCCACGCTGCCAACACAACAATTAAATGATCCACCGATATGCGGCCGTGAAGTATTAAATGTCCTCGCGGAGATTTCATTAAAATCCTTTGGATCTCCGTGGAAACCACCTCATATTATTGTAAACGAATACACGAGTGGAAAATTACAAGGATCAATAAATTGAAAACACAAGTTACGCTAACAATAATGATCGATATTTGGGGACAATCTCTGTCAATGTTGGAACCCACCGAGGAAACATCTGCGGGTTCTATCGAGGATGTAAAAAAAATAATAGAAGATGAAATCGCTGAGACGTTAAATTTAACAAGTGTTGACCCGAACGAAATAGTTGTATTTCAAGATCGCCAAGGTAAATTGAAAAGCAGTAATATATCCGTGAATGACATTTTGATACGGCATCGCGCTGCCGCTGAAAACTCTATTGCACTGTATTCCAACGATGGACAACTTAAACCAGGCGCACTTGTGTCTACGATCACCGACGCGATTGCTACCAACGAACGTGAGCTGAATGATCTTATACGAGGTTATAATAGTTTTCGCAAAAATGTCGTACATAAATTCTTTGGAACCCCGCTTGTGGTTGGCATGACTCTCGCTGAAATTAAAAACTATCTATCGCTATTCTTCGCTAACAAGGACGCGGGAAGGATGATGAATGAAAATGAAATCAAGGCAAATTATCTCGAGATTTCTAAACTAATAGAAGATCAAAAACCCACTAACGACGTCATTGTTAGATTTTTTGGATCCCCACCTGTGGCAGACTCGACTCTCGCTGAAATCAGTGAGTTTATTATCAGGCATACTCATAATGCCTACGTCGCTAATAATTTCTTTGGTGTCCCGGTTACATCTACAATGACTCTCAAAGATATTAATATGTTTATGGTGAGACAAACAACACTTAATACCATCGTGGATAAATTTTTAGGGAGAACACCTACATCTGAAACCACATCGTTGACAGGCCCGACTCTCGCTGAAGTTAAAAGCGCGTTTGACGAACAAAAACGCATCAGCGAAATGGCTAAAAATTTCTTTGAGGGCTCTGAAAGTTATAATATCACGACGACATATTCTCAACTCAACGGGCATTATGTCATGCAAAAAGGTTTGGAATTTAACCACCTTTTGATTTCATTTTTTAGTCGCCGCGATAAAACGATGATAAAATATACCGAAATCAAAAAAACCTATCTCGACGTTTACGACGATATTCTTAAACTAAAAGAAAAATCTGAAAGGGTAAAGCATGGGACCTTTGATTGGGTAAAAGAATCTAATGCTAAATTGAAAGTCAATATCGAGAAGTGGCCCCATGGTATCTACAGGATGACGTTAATCTCTGACAAGCAATTTGATATCATCGTGAAAGGTAAAACCTACTTTAGTGGCACCGCGACAGTAATTATCGCGGGGGGAGAAGAAGAATTTGAGATTGTCGCAGTTGATAACACCATTAGAAAAGAAATATCCTGGTGCTTAGAATTCGTAGCGGATTTAAGTAAATAATAAAACCACTAGTGATTTCAATTGAAAGGAAAATCCTTTAGATTTCACAATTGAAAACGCTAGCGTTTTTAAAATAAAATGATTTCATCAACGCAATGTCGCTATGATCAGGTCAGAGAATTTCAGAATAGACTCAAAACCCTCACTGAGGAGTATCAAATAAAAATAAAAAAATACCGACGAAGAATCACCGCAATTGATGTTATTATATACTCGGTGTCAAGCGTTCTCACTGGCGCCGGAATAATACTTGCATCGGTTACAATGATTGCCCCGGTCGTAGTTCCAATTTGCATTTCTGCGGTGGCTACAATCGGGGGTATATCAACCGGGATAGCAAAAAAGATATCATCATGCAGCCAGAGTAAACTGCAGAATTACTTAATTCAATTTCATATTGCATCAACCGCATATTCGCAGTTATCCCTGATGATATCGTCGTCACTCGATAATACAATTATATCAGATAGTGAATTCTCAGCGATGGTCAGTATTTTTGATTCAGCGATATCAAAATTAGAGCAACAACATGAATATAATAACAATGACAACACCGATGGAATTAGAAAATACGAACCCAAAAAACAAAATGATCTCAATAGTATCAACATTACCAGATTGTGAGTTCTCAGTGATGGTCAGTATTTATGATTCCTCGATACCAAAATTAGAAATAAATCATGAGTATAATAACAATGACAACACCGCAGGAATTACTTCAACGAATAGTGGAGAACACGAACCCAGTACAAACAAGCATGATATCAATAACATCAACGAATCCAGAATTCAGTGTGAATTTCCCCTCTCCGGTCCCAGTGAAGGAGATAGCGCTAGCAAAATTACGAGTATATCATTGCTGGCCTAATATCAGATCGGTTGCATTTGGTGGTCAGCAACCCAATAACACACTGGTGTTCTCGTATAAGAATAAACCCGATGGTACTCCAGAGTGGGAAACTGTTTCGTTACCAACTGGGTCGTACCAAATTAAGCAAATCAATGCTGAAATTCAGCGTAGAATAAAATCAATCACTGGAAAAGAATCAAAAATAGCTATTAATCTTCATCAACCGACGCTCTCGTCGTCGATCGAAATAAGCACAGAGGGATACATTGTAGATATATATAACAGCTCGTTAAGAACAGTGTTAGGATGGCCTGAAAAACCACCGGAAAAATCCGCCACCGACTTAACCACGGACATACAATCATATCATGAAATCAATCCCAGTTATCGAGATAATTTATCTGATATAAGAAAAGGAAGAATCGCCGATAGATTTATATTTACCAACAAAGACACATTGCAATGGGATTTTATCATTAAAAGAACAACCGACTCATCTGTTACTATTTCATTTACGCTAACTGACGTCCGTGATTATTTTAATGAAATTAATCGATTACAACAAGCACAACTAGAACAACTACGGAAAACAAAATCGCAAAAACACGTTGAAATAATAAATCAACTTATATCTGACATGAAATATATCTATGAACTAATTATTCAAACAATAATTAATGACAACAGCGACAATAAACAACGATTCTTAACCGATTACAATATCACAGAGGACAATCTGCGTAATTTCAAGTTTCCCAAATACAACGCTGATGAACTAGCAAGAATTGTTAAAACCGATATCAAGGCGCTACAAAATTAGATTCAGCTGTCCTCTTCAAGTATAATAATGATCCAGATGGTGGCGGTAGGCATATTGCCCCTCATAATGTGAATATTTCAACGGTGATTGCGCTCAATTTAGTATGTGATGCAATTGAAGGAAGCTATCAAATTAATCTAGAGCAATCAAATCAAGCTCAGCAGGGATATATTCTTTATTCGTTTGCACCAACAGCTCCTCCAGGATTCCTAATTATTGAAAACCCAATTAATCCTGTATACATGCGATGCCATAATAATTCGTTAACGAGAATTAATTTCAAACTCACCGACCAGTCAAATAATCTGATTGATTTACAAGAAGAGGTGTTAGCGATTAGTTTGTTTGTGAAATCCTAAATTGCTTTGCAATTTCAAAGGATTTTCGTCCTAAAGACTCGATCAAATATTTGGTTGAAATCATTTATTATTTTTGTTAACCAGAACTGAAAGTTCCAGCAGCAGAGAGGGTGGATGACCACATCGTTGCGACCAAAATTGATTAAAAAATCGTAAAGTCTCCGTTTGCTAAATGGAGACTTATTTTTTTTGGTTAAAATAAGGTTTCGTAGGAAGCATTATTTTTGCTTGAAAACGTGGTCTGTTCACCCTCTCTGCTGCTACTTGTGTTTTTTTAATTATCACGATACTAATTACTGAATCTTTTGTTCTCAGATTTCTTTTCTTTTTTAAAAATGGGAGACAGGGTGAAAATACGGCACAAATACTGGTCTTGACGCCTGCAGAACCAGTTACGGAACATGGGGTAAGTTGTGGGTTTTGTTGTTTATTTTGGGGTGCTTTTTAAATATTATTTCTATCTTTAATTTGCGATGCAAGGCAACGCATAACTTCATCAAGGTCAACCTTAAGGATAGGACTGTAGACAATGCAACCTTAAATTTACCGTATATTCTCACTTATAAAACACTCCAAGAAACAAATGCACATTATGCACAGTTTGTTAGAATTAATCAGTAGAAGAAAAAAAATAGGCTCTGATTTGCAGTCGCATTATGCTACGGCAGATCGTGTTTTTTTTTTTTTCAGTTGGACCTAGACTTTTAATCGAGTAAATACAGTAGTTGTTATTGTGTAGTGTTAACGCCTAGCATAAGTTATCTGCAATTTTGATCATAAACGTCTTTATTTCTCAAAGTATCTTTATTTTCTGGATGATCTTCCTTCTTTGTATTAATATTTCATTTTGCTCCCATCAGATATTATTGGAAGTATATTACTTTAAAACTGTCGATATTACTTTAGATAATGTAATAACACTATTGTAATTGTTTAATTTTTTAAGGAACATTTAATCTTATCATGAAGTCATCAAGTAGTACTCATAATTATTTCTCATATGGACGAAGCTTAATTTCAAATCATATAAATTATTTTCAATTCAAATTTTAGCAAGATGCATAGCCAAATCAACTCTCTTCTGATCACTATTAAAATATTTTCTTCAAATGGTCAACATCGTCACATCAATCAGTACAAGATTATTTATCAAATTTAACGTCGTCTGCTATATCGATAGTTTTATCTTATTGTCAATTTTCTTGTTTTGATTTTAAATCTATGTTCACTACAGAGAACGAAAACCACAATAAACATATACTTTCTAATGTTGTAAATTACGGCACTATAACAGTTGTATCTAAAATATCCGGTACCATGTTTCTACAGGTAACATTGACTTAAAATTACACATACCTGACAAATTATTGCTCCATAATAGAAGCTTGCAATTGTTTACTTGGTTTTGTGCAATTGTTTGCCAACCAATTTACCCATAACCGAAAACAATTCAAACTGTCCCCATCGGTGAAAGCAAATTCCAGAAAATTACACGTTCTTACCTATTCTATCGCAAATGGTTTTCTTGAGTGCATGAAACAAGTTTATTATATCTATGCATAACGAGAATGTTAATTGGTCAGCAAGAGATACGACTTAACGTTACTTAGTCAAAAAAGTGCCAATACATACATACATACATACATACATACATACATACATACATACATACATACATACATACATACTTTGTACTGAGACGTGTCGTGTATAATTTTGTCTACAATACGTAGTTGAACAATCATACTCGCTTGTTTCTTTCGGAACGTTGTTCGAGGCTGGGGTGGTTAGGTTGATTGTTAGTTTTTGTGATAAGAATGACTATAACGATATTCAAGGCAATCAACAAATGAAACAACACCAGTGAATATGCAGATCACAAAATATCTTTCATAGTGGTTAATGATTCATCTAAAAACAAGCACACATACAATGTCAGTGGGCGAAACATGTTAGCTGAGTTACCCTTAAACAGATTCCAAGCAAAGTTCAACTGACGAGTCCGTGAAATTTCGCACAGCGCCATCCAGTTCTTCGATAACACTAAACTTGTGAATTATATTTCATGCATCAGTTTGCAATGGAAATTAGGAATTGTTGGTCATGAAAACGCCTTGACTTTATTATTTGTTTGCCTGTATTATGTAGAGATGACTAAATAGGGGACTCACAAATATTCATTTTAATACTCGTTGCCTGTATTATGTAGAGATGACTAAATAGGGGACTCACAAATATTCATTTTAATAGTCGTTGCCTGTATTATGTAGAGATGAATAAATAGGGGACTCACAAATATTCATTTTAATACTCGTTGCCTGTATTATGTAGAGATGACTAAATAGGGGACTCACAAATATTCATTTTAATAGTCGTTGCCTGTATTATGTAGAGATGACTAAATAGGGGACTCACAAATATTCATTTTAGTACTCGTTGCCTGTATTATGTAGAGATGACTAAATAGGGGACTCACAAATATTCATTTATTACTCGTTGCCTTTATTATAATGTATTTGGGACTCAATCAAGTAGCAATCAAAGTGTACGACAATCTTATTTCTTAGATTGTTTATGTGTATAAATTAAAATTGACAAGGCATTCATTCTTGCTGCTTGAAACTCAAGACGTCACTGAGGCGTTTTGGCAAAATATGAAACAGTTAAAATTATTAATATTTCTTCTTCTCCATACAAGAAACTCACCCAATCGTCACAAAATTTAATTTGAAGCCTTAAACCATCATACAAAAATGTACCGTCTAATATATACCAACATTTGGAAGCATAAAACTGTCTGGAAATAAATCTATAATAACTGTTCATTAAATCTTCTGACAAGAAAATAGAAATTACTGTTAATAAACTTTGATAGCAATAAGCTTGAAGTTTTAAATTCACCAATAGTTTAAAATGTTGTGGTGGATGTAACTGGCATCTTCACCCTGCATGCCGGACAGGGGCATCTGTGAACAGTGTGAGTCTGTGAGGCACGTAACAAATATCTGGCACATCTGGAATTAAAACAAAATACAGAGTGTTAAGCTTTGTATGTATTTCTGAATAGGAGTATGATTGTTCAACCACGTATTGTAGATGCTACATAATCCAATGAACGGGAAAGATATGTGACTAACCAATTGGAGTAATTGTGTACGTAATCGTGCGTTTCATACATGGACAAAGTTACTCTGGACTCTGTCCATTTTTTAAAATTACTAACTTACCAGACCAACATCATTTCTGACCAAACATGACGTACGTTCTAGTCTTCATAGTAATATTCTATTGTGCCTTTTACACACAGAATCAGGAATTACAATGTTTTTAATATTTGTAATGAAAGTTTTAATGAAAGCCGGTTTCTCAGGCCTCACTTGTACTGATGGAAAAATCTTCAACCCATAGCTAATGAAAAAAACATTAAAATGTGTTTACGTCTGCCCGTTTTCACTTTATAAAATACACTCGTATTGACCCGAGATCCCTCATAATAAACTTTGATGAATACTGGGTCCTTAAATTAGAAATGTAGGTGACCAATACAACGAATTAAGAATGGTAACTATCTCGTGTTGAACACCGTCTTTATTCGCTTAAGACTAGAATCAAACAGCAAAACATCATATTTCCCGACTAGAATCAAACTGCAAAACAACATAGACCCCGACTAGAATCAAACTGCTAAACAACATAGACCCCGACTAGAATCAAACTGCAAAACAACGTAGACCCCGACTAGAATCAAACTGCAAAACAACATAGATCCCGATTTGCCGTCACATAATTCGCCGGCAGATCAGGATTTAAGGAATAAATGGTTCTTATTTTATCCGCTGCAATATAGAGAAGCAATTTATGTCAAGATTTCATATGATCCCTCTTCGGTAAGAGGTTGGGTTCAGAAAATGTATGCCCTGTGTTTTATGGAGGGTGTCATAAATAGGGACTTCAAAGAAATACCGCTAGTTCTTTCCCGTCGCAAATCTAACATGTCCTTATCAAATGAATTGCTGGTATAAAGGACAAATTCTTGACATGGGATTATATTTACCGACCGTCTAAGCTTTCTGTGTTATCAATCAGGGGCACTACAATCAAGTTTTCATGAATAGCCATGCTATGTAATGCAGAAACTGAAAACAATATACTAAAAAGTAAAACGATAAATGCTACTGGCTTTTTTAATATACAGACATAAAATCAGTGCATGAACTAGCGTAATGAATGGAGAGGACGGGGGCGGACGGTGCGGTTGCCCCGGACAGCCAGCTGTCTTTCCAGTCACCTTTGAAATGTTGATAGTATTCAATCTCAGGAATAATAAATAAATTACAGCCAGTAACCTTTCATAAACCATCTTACTCAACAGAACATGTTTGCAAAACTTGTCAGTGTTTTACAGATTGATATGCATGCTGGTAAATATTATGGTCATCTCCTGAATAAATCGCTATGTCGACAGTTTTTAAAATAATGTTATCGCCCTTTGGTCATTTAGATGTATGCAGTTCAGGAAAAAAAACTAGTTCCAGTGTTTCATGGATTGCTACGATACTTCGCTGGTACCCGGCTTAAATTTGCAAGCCAATATCATAGGCCGATAACCAGAAAAAAAAGAAAAAAAGAAAGAAAAAACACGTCTTGGTATTTGTTAGTGAGTGATGCCAGTCCCACAACATTGACGTCATCCCCATTACGACTACAGTACTCGCCTACCCCGTCCCCGTTTATTTGTACCCCAACTAGTATTTTAATAGATAAAAAACGATAAAAGACAAGAAAAATGCCTAAAACTTAGCAATTTAAAAAATTAAGTTATGATCTCTATCTAGCCTGACTGTCGCCCTAATACCTTCAATGTATTGGCTTTTCATACCAAACTGAAATTTGATGTCCTTTTCTTGTTTACAGGATAGTCCATTTAAAACAATCTGTGTCGTCTGCGTCTGGCATTTGCGAAGTCTAATCTTAATTTTTTAATGAAGAAATAAAAAGGAACAACTCTTGTATTCATGCATTTAAAGAAATTTAACGCTTCCTAATTCACTCAATTAATGAGATTATCAAAAAAGTTGAACTAGATCACATATTTTGCTTGAAAACAGACCGTTCCATGTATTCATGACGACCACGTTACTACAGAAACACCTGTTCGATTCGAAACGACAAGAAGTTGACAGTACTAGGGATATACTGGCCACGGTCGGTTAAAATGTATACAGTGATAAATTAAATGATAGGGTTTTATGATTATATTTATATACTCCACTCTTTTTCTGTATAACATCGGTGGTGTGGTACATGCAAAACTGGAGGTTGTGTGAATACCATAGTTTGTCATTTCTCCTCTAAACTGCATTATTCGTTGGTAGATTCATTTTGACGCAGTGCATCGGGGGGGGGGGAGGGGAATGAACGGAGTTTTTGCCTATTCGTTAAGATAGAAGCAAATCGGAACCTTCTCAGACTTTTCCTTTGAATACTATACAAAGCCATTTTTAAAAATGGACACTCTGATCTAGCCTCTTGTGCTTGGTTGTTATTACGTCAAAATAATCTCATCGACTGATTCGATTAAGTGATTAAATGGTGCATTTATTTCAAAATGCCTATGTAACACAATTATCTCGAAGTTAAAAAGCGATTGTGCCGCAATCTTTATTTCCGAGTTGTTAGGCGATCCATATAAACGTGAGACCACTTTATTCTCGCGTTGTTACGCATCATAATTACATTCTCAGTTTCCTCTTGACGGTTATATTTAATGGGAGGCACTTTTAAAACTAAACTTGCTTTTATTTACGAAGCTAACAAAATGATTATACTTGTCCTAATATTTATGAAGTTCGAAGAAAGTATCTAAAATATGCAGATGCCAGGGAATTGTTATAGCTATAGAAAATAAAACTATTGACTTCATTTGTTATGTGTTTAATTTAATATAGCAGACAAGCCTCAAATTATTCTAAATATCCTAGATGCCACTGTCCTTAACTACCACCAGACAGATATTTGCTTTTCGGCGACACCATTATTTATTTATTTACTCATTCATTTATTCATTCACTTTTGGGGGGTTGGTGGTGAAAAGTAACTCTAGTAACAACTCTGCTTATATACCATAGTTTTAGTATGACATTGTTTTAAAGACATTTAGTAATGTTCCGATTAGGTTTCTAATTTCATTTAGCAGTGGTCCCATTAGGTTTTAAATGGCATTAGCAGTGGTCCGATTAGGTTTTTAATGGTATTTAGCAGTTGTCCGATGGGTTTTTAATGGTATTTAGCTGTGGTCTGATTGTTTTTTTAATGGTATTTAGCAGTGGTCCGATTAGGTTTTTAATGGTATTTAGCAGTTGTCCGATGGGTTTTTAATGGTATTTAGCTGTGGTCTGATTGGGTTTTTAATGGTATTTAAGAGTTGTCCGATTGGGTTTTTAATGGTATTTATCAGTTGTCCCATTGGGTTTTCAATGCTATTTAGCAGTTGTCCGATTGGGGTTTTAATGGTATTTAGCAGTTGTCCGATTGGGTTTTTAATGGAATTTAGCAGTAAGTTCATGTTCATTACTGTGTGGCAATAACATGAGAAATGTTGATCTATATGCCTTTATCACAGACACACTGAGGTAACCGACCAGTGCTGCCCAGGTCATGTATCGACAGGGCCGTATAGAGCGATCACAGGGACTGGGGTAATGAACACCAGGGCCTCTCCCAGTTCTGGTTCAAACAAACAAATATCTTGTATAAAATTAAAGTGTTATGTTTCCACGGTTACCTTCTTGTCGACCCTAAGTATCGAACCTACAACCCTTAAATTATGAGTCTGACTTGCAACCAACTGAGCTTCTAAGCTTTTCTACATTTTCAACGCCTTCATAAAACAGACAAAACAGTTACAATAAAATTGTTTAAAGCTGTTGGTGTTGCCCCAAACACCACTGGAGAGCATTACCGTGTTGATAAACTACATGAAAATGGAAATTTCTCGAGCTACTAACCTTGACACCACCCCACCCACCCCACCCCACCGCCAACCAACCAAAAATTAGATGCTGTTAAAACGTTAACATTATCAGCACGGCAATGTTTGGAATATCCTTGGTCTTTTCTGTTAAGTCGAGCAGCAGAGGGGGCGAATCAGACAACTTTTTTTTGTTTTTATTTTTGATTATACCCCCTCCAAAATAACACTGGACCCTTCTCGCGAAAAAATAAGTCTCTGACCCTTGTCTGAAAACATTCGCGTCGCAACGTCGTTGTCACTCGCCCCCTCTGCTACTAGAACTTTCAGTTGGGGTTAACCGAATATTTGATCAAGTCCTTACTACGACGAAAATCTTTTCAGGATTTCACAAACAGACTAATTTGTAAAACCTCCTCTTGTAAATCAATCAGATTATTAGACTGATCTGTGAGTTTGAAATTAATTCTGGTTAATGAATTATTATGACATCGCATATAGACTGGATTCACCGGAGACTCAATTATTAAAAACCCTGGAGGAGCTGTTGGTGCAAATGAATACAAAATATATCCCTGCTGAGCTTGATTTGATCGTTCTAAATTTATTTGATAGCTTCCTTCGATCACATCACATACTAAATTGAGCGCAATCACCGTTGAAATATTCACATTGAACGGAGCAATATGCCTGCCACCACCATCTGGGTCATTATTATGTTTGAGGATTTTTATTTCCGGTGATGTTGTTTTTTTCCACGTATCATGAATTATTTTGAAACCAACACCGATGGCATCACTGAGAAGTCTTTTTAGTTCTGGTACGTTATATCCTGGTAGTTTGAATGTTGGGATATCTTCAACGCGGATTTTATAGTCTGTTGCAAATATTGTTCTCGATACGGGAAGATCATCGAGTATAACTTGAATAATTCGTAAATTAAATTTTTCCATATCGTCGATAATTTTGTTGCATATTTCTACGACGCTGATAAATTCATCTCGGGTGAGAGAGCCGGATTTAAGAGATATTAACAACAGTGAAAAATCATTATTCATTGCTGTGAAATTTTTAACGATATAATAACTCCCCCTAAGTTCGTATCTTATCCCAAAAAACTCTAAGGGTGTACTGAACTCTTTATAACTTTTTACTGGATTATCAGATTTTATCCTGTCTGTGATATAATCAGTTTTTTTGGGTTCTGGTAAATCAATGGTTTTTTTCCCGGGTGGGATTTCAGGCCATCCTAGTACGGTTCTAATAGAACTTTGATAGATATCTACGACGTATTCTTCTGAGTTTATTTCAATGGCAGATGATAGTGTTGGCTCATGAACTGTTATAGCTATTTTTGATTCTTTTCCAGTAATCGATTTTATTCTACGCGCGAATTCATTATTGATTTGTTCAATTTGGTATGATCCGGTTGGTATGGAAACAACATTCCAGTCTGGGGTGCCGTCGGGTTTATTCTTATTTGCAAATACCAGTGAATTATTGGGTTGTTGACCACCAAATGATTTTGACCTAATATTTGGCCAACTGTGGTATACTCGTAGTTTTGCTAGCGCTATCTCCTTCACTGGGACCGGAGAGGGGAAATTCACACTGAATTCTGGATTCGTTGAGGTTATTGAGATCATGCTTGTTTGTACTGGTTTTGTGTTCTCCACTATTTGTTGAAGTAATTCCATCTGTGTTGTCATTGTTATTATACTCATGTTGTATTTCTAATTTTGACATCGCAGAATCATATATATCTACCATCGCTGAAAACTCACTCTCTGATATAATTGTATCATCGAGCGATGACGATATCAATGAGGATAATTGCGAGTATGCAGTAGACACAACATGAAATTGAATTATGTAGTCTTGTAGTTTCCGTTGGCTGCATGAGGATATTTTTTTTGTGATTATTGAAATTATTCCAGCGATTGTTGTTGCCGCAGAAATGCAAATTGGAACAGCTATCGGGGCCATCATTGTCACTGAAGACAGTATAATACCGGCTCCGGTGATTACACCACTCACAGCGTACACAGTAACATCAATTGCGGTAATTCTCCTGCGATATTTTTTAATTTTCAATTCATATTCCTCAGACAAGGTTTTGAGTCTAGTTTGATACTCTCTGACCTGATCATAGCGATATTGCGATGATGAAATCATTTTTATTTTAAATACGCTAGCGTTTTCAATTACGATTTACTTAAATCCGCTACGAATTCCACATACCACGTTGTTGAGACCCTAACCAAATTTTTATCAGTAGATGCGATTGTAAACTTTTCAGTTGTATTCTTGTCGATGATCGTTGAAATTGTATTATTGACCCCGGATGAACTGGACGATGAAATCTTAAATTGAGATAATGGTGTTACTAGTGTTAATCCATAAATACCCTTAACGGTTGCAGTGATATCTAATGTGTTGTTTGTAGGTGTCCACTCAAATGATCCGTGTTGGATCGTGTATACTAAGTTGTTGGTTTTCTCATGAGGAATTTTTGTTTTTTCAATGACTGTTATCATCCTCGTTGCATCCCCTTTGATGTCTTCGATGAAAGTTTTCGTCTCATCGATGGATTTTTTAATATCAGGGAGTTTTAGTTCAATTTTATCTAACGGGGTTCCAATAAATTTATCAATGATATTTCTACGAAATGATATAAACTGTTTTATGTGTTCTTCAATTCTAGATTCAAGTGTTGCTAGTACAACCACAGAATTGTTTAACTCGTCGTTGAGAGTTTTTAATCGATCTGTAATCGTCGAAACGAGTACACCTGGTTTGAGTTTACCCTGATCGGAAAATAACGCAACTGTGTTCTCGATTGCATTTTGTTGTTTAACTAAAATATCATCCAGAGAGATATTACTAGATTTCAATTTACCCTGTTTGTCCTGAAATACAACTATTTCATTGGGTTCAACACTTTCTAAATTCAACGTCTCAGCTATTTCATCTTTAATTTTTTTTGTTATATCCTTGATAGAATCAGGAGTTGCAGTGTCATCGGGTTTGGGTTTCAGAGGTCTTCCCCAAATATCAATCATGATATTTTATATATCTCTCTCTAAAAAGCGATTACTAGTGTAGTCATTTACGACAATGTGTGGTGGTTTTCCCCTTGGGTTACCCAAGGAGTTAGAAATAGCGTCAAGGACATTTAATACTTCACTGCCGCATATTGGTGGGTCATTGATTTGTTGTGTTGGTAGCGTAGAATACCAAGTCTTCATTGGAAGGGTTTTTATATACTGCATAAACTCTTTTGGTGGGGCTAATCCATATGAATCAAAATAGACAATCCCACGTGGATCAATAGCGTATGCAACCCAGTGAGTTCCAGGTCCGGTGCTGTTATCGAGATAAATAATACCTGTTTCAGTTTTGTTTGGTTGATGTGGTAATTGATCTTTCATAAAAACACCTCTGAAATGTTTAATCGCTAGTTTTTTAGCAGCATCCATTAAATCAAAATTGGACATTGGAATCATTGATGATTTCTGTATTAATAAACCGTTCCTGGTAGTCTCAGGCCTGATCCGTGAACGGATCTCCCGCTGTACCATGAATACGGGGTCCCTGGTAGTCTTAGACCTTTTCCGCTGTACCACGAATACGGGGTTCCTGGTAGTCTTAGACCCAATCCTTGAACGGATCGTCTCTTTTTTTTATATCCTTGTCCAGCTGCCTTTTTCAACGCCATTCCTGCTGCAGTACCAACGGCTCCTAACGCTGCTGCTTTAGCCACCGCTGGGGCTGCTGCTGCAATCAATGCTGGTATTGCAGCTAACAATGGAAATATACCACCTGTTTTCATCATATTTTTAATAGCAGCCGCAGAGAGAGTAATCTGAACTCCCTTTTTATCCTTGAAAGCATCATTGAAATGTTTCACCTGACGAGTTGTCAGCGATAATTTATTTTCACCACCCGTCATTTGATTAGGTTTCAACGTGATTGTGGTTCCACATTTTTTAGCCGATTCTGATTGCAATTTTTTGATTTGACCAGGAGTTAACGTAACACTAATAACACTATATGACATTATATATAATTGATTGATTCTAATTCAATGAAAAATCGTTCAAAGATTTTCTACTGGTGCATCTACCACTCTCATTCTTCCACCAACACCTTCAAGTAACATTGATTTATCACTAAGAATGACAGCAACTGCTCTATAATTCGGGATAAGGATAGGAGCAACCCCAGCAACTGGTGGACCAACAGGACGGGTTACACGGGCTCTAAAGTGTATATCAACGACAGATTGTCTCATCAAATCAAGATGTTCCAATGAAAAGTAATAAATCGGATAGAGGCTTTTAAAATCCAATTGTGATATTTGCAAACCGGTATCCACATTTTGATCACGTGCCATAAATGACAACAGGTTATGATAGACACGTGCAATATGATTCTGACCGTAATCAAGTTGTATATCCTCGGATGGTTCCTGCTGTCCGTTTATTCTCAGCGAGACTTCACTAACACCTAACTGATCAAATATCATATGACTTCGTTCTTGATTACCAACTCGCGCAGCATTCTGTAACGCAATAAATATATGACGTGGAGCTGAAACCCCTTGTTTTGATGCCAGGTGCCATGTGAATGTACCATCAACACTGTCTTGTTTAATATCCGTGGTCACTGATAACCAACTTAACAACGACTTTCCTCCTTGGTCCATAAATGATAGTAGTCGCTGTTCGTCTGTGATTGATGGAGTTAACACTGGCATCCATAATGATAGTTTTGTTAAAATGACTTTACCGGCAGCAACCCCAGCATTACGCCAGATTGCATCATCATCAGTACCCTTTCGTACAAGCGCTATTGTGTGTTTGGCTCCATAAATAACTTTTCGGACGTTTCTACAGAATCCAAATATGTGATGTAGTGGAATCGCACATGAAAATCGTCGACGCTGCCCATGCAACGTTGCTACACGTGTTGCAAATCCTAAATTGAGATTACCATTAACGCCTCCGAGAATATCAAACGCAGCTCCGGGTCTAATTCGACGTTCTGGATTAGCTGCTTCTTGTTGATTGGCTTCTGCAGTACCCTGTGCTGTTAACACTTTAATGAATTGAAGGTGATCAGCGGTATCAGAGGTATCCTTTGCAAACATCATAGATGGACCCGCTGATCTTGTATAATCATCAGAATATCTCGCTAACCCTATGATTGTTGTGGCCATATCAACTTCACGGTCAATGGATTCAATTTCTTTTCCATCAATGAGATATCTAGCGCTTTCAAATAACGCCATGATGCCGTTATTAACAAAACCAACTCGGACATTTGAGTTATTGTCATATGGAGGATCATTATGTGCAGCATCATTTGTTACAAGTTCTCCTTCTACTTCAATAAACGCTTCACAAGGTAAAAAGTATTTACTGGTATCATGAACTTGAAGTTCAATTCGCGATCGGAGATCTGGTTGTACTGCGTGATAAGAATAAAATTGATAATCGCGTACAGAATCATCTTTACGCACTGGGGCGTCTATATCAAATGCTGGATCAGATGATTTTTTGAACATTTTATTCTATTTATCAGAGTCTAAATCGGATTTTCCATTTCATCGTGAAAAACGCTAGCGTTTTCGTCGTGGTTTTCTAAAGCCACTTCCCGCTATCATATTTGCAATATTGCTTTGGTCTCCTTGATTTACCATCGACGCTAGTTTTTCATCTACTGCGTTATTTATAATTTTACTAACACTTGCAGGCATTTCTTCTGTAGACGGTAACGGTTTCTTTTTTCGACTCACTAATGATGTTATTTTATCCTTCGCAGTTGAAAACGCTTTCCCGGCAAGATCTCCAACAGTACTAATACCCTTATCACGAATAACATCAATGGCTTTCATTCCAAGTTGTTTAGCTAACGGCATCAGTTTTGGGGCCGTTCTTGAAAAGAATCCTAAAATGGTCTTGCCGAGGCCATCTCCGTAGTATGCTCTATAAACTGGAAACCGTGAATTAACTACATAGACGAGGGTTGGTTTATCATGATTGTAATGGATGATCATTATTATAAAAACAATAGTGTTTTCAATTGTTATTTAATCACTATGATACCCATTTGCTAACTCGTCAATGAAATCTCGATAGGTTTTGATATCCATGATACCACCGGCAAATAATCGTCTACAAATATCAGCTGCTTCATTAATTATTTCTGGAGAGTTATTTCCAGCTCGTTTTCCTCCGATGAGAACATCTAATCGTGATATATCATTGATAACACTATCAGGACAAGTGTTTCCAATCCTTGGATTTTGCAATCCACTTCCGCTATAACCAGCTGCTTCATCTAGTTTTTCTAAATCCGTAGTTTGTAAATAATCATCATCATCATCATCATCATCAGGTGGTAGTTGTTGTTTTTTAGGTGAAAAAGATATTTTCTTTGTAGGTTGCTGTCGCTTTCTTTGCAATCTTGGCGGTTTTTGTTGTTGTTTTAGTTCTTCATATTGATTATACACGTGATCCACCATCCTGATATATTCAATGTATGATGCACTATCTGTCTTTTTTTGACTTTTTCCAGTTTTGATTTTGTAGAATATATCAGCCCAATGAGTGAAATTCTTAACAAACTTGTGATGTTCTGGTTTCAACATTTTTTTTCTGTTTTCATAAGTCTTAACAACAAGCGCAGCAATTTCTGTTGGATCAGTCTCATCAATTGCTGCTAACCCTTCTTCGTTAAATCTCACGCGTAAATCATCTACTGTTCTTTTTGATTCCATTTGTTTTGTTTGTTCAGTTTTCGCTGCTATTTTTTCAAGTTCACCAATAACAGATTTTCCCGTCTCGGGACCATCTCCCAGTAAAGCACGCTCTACTCCTTTCGTTGCTGTGGTTACTGGTTTAAACAACTCTTCAGACCCCAGAGCAAAATCAGTTTGTAAACTCTGTCGTTGTTGCAGTTTATTCCTGACAGAGTCGCGAATTGGTATAAATTTCTTAATTGCATCTAGTCGCTCACGAGCCAATCGGGTCGTTAATGCTTCATTGACCATTATTTGAAATCAGAAACCATTTTTCAATTGTAAAACAATTTTTCCCATCGATGATTCCATCCTTAACGGTCCAATTTTTTATTGCTGTGAAATATTTTTATTTTCGCAGTGTGAAATATTTTCACTGATTCAATCAAAAAATGACAAAAAAAAATGAAAATCTCAAGGAGATTTTACTGTCTGACAAAATCTTTTGAGGGGGCCGGTCAATCAAAATAGTTCATTTTCTTGAATTAACGCTCGTAAGTTTCTAATTTTAGAATTAACTTCCTTTTTCAATTCATATTCGTTACCCAATTCTTTTCGTATTCCTTCCACGATAGTATATAACGGAACAAACACATCTACTTCACTGGAAAATGCAAGAGAGTCTCGAATAGAATTTTGAATTTTTTTGATGAGTGCATATTTCTTTGGCAACATATACTTGTTAGTGCTAACTCCGTATTCTATATCCTGAAAATCCGACTTGATTTGATCAGGATTTAACCCATCTGACAATCTAATATTCTGATTTTTCAATTTTGCAATTTCAACTATGATGCTATTCATAATTTCAGAATTCATATATGATAATACATATTTCTAATTCATTTTTCAAAAATAAAAGAGCCGTTAATATTTTTAAAAATTCAGTCTGTATATATAAATATATTTTTTAAAAATTCAGTCTGTATATATAAATATCTTTTTTTAAAATTAATTCTGTATATATAAATATATTTTTTTAAAATTCAGTCTGTATATATAAATATCTTTTTTAAAAATTCAGTCTGTATATATAAATATCTTTTTTAAAAATTCAGTCTGTATATATAACTATCTTTTTTAAAAATTCAGTCTGTATATATAAATATCTTTTTTAAAAATTCAGTCTGTATATATAAATATCTTTTTTAAAAATTCAGTCTGTATATATAAATATAAATGCAGACAAAAATAAATATCAACCATGATGAGCGATTATCAGTCATTTGGCCCCCTTGATATAGGCCGTTGTGGTTCTATTTGCATTCATTGGGTCCCTTATTAGGCCTTTGTGTCTTTCATAGGGTCCTTTGTTAGAGCATTTTTCTGTTTCTGTTTTATATCAGAATGTTTTTGCTCTTTGAGATATGACCCTATGACCGTTTCTATTAGCCTATAATTCATTCTGGGGTTACCCAATGTGCATCCACGTTTTGGCCGGTAATTCATTTTTGAACACCATACGGGGTAACCCAAATGTGATGGAGAGCTAATTACATCCATGGATGGTATTTATTTTAGGTCATTTATATTTACATTCACCGGAAACATATTCCCCTAAGAGTGAATCTAACTCGTCAAATAACGGGTTATAATCACAAGAGGGTATGTTTACGTGAAATGACCTAGAGGTTACATATATACGACAACACATCTTTGGAACTCCTTGGTTGCCTTCACATCCAAGTAAGCCCAAGGGAAACCCGAAACATACATCTCCGGAAGGGAGGCCTAACGTGGCAAACGCCATCTTAGACCGCCCAGAAGATATGCTTGGGGTGACGTCACAACATATACTTAATTAAGGACAGCACAAATACCGTATATATCTCCATTCAGATTGTAGGTATACATATACTTAATTAACTTAATTAAGGACAGCACAAATACCGTATATATCTCCATTCAGATTGTAGGTATACATATACTTAATTAACTTAATTAAGGATGGATTATAATTCAATGATGATGTAATATGGATTATGATGATGTAATGATGATGGGACGGCACAGACATCACAAACATGAAACGACGGGGCTGATTTTCAAAGGCCAATTCGACCAATCAAAGCAACCCATGAAATTAAACCCGGTTGCATGATTGAGTAAAAGTCAACCACGCACACGTTTCAATGGCGTGGGTTATTTTTTGACTGGTCGAATTGGCCTTGAAAGCCCCAGCTTTAAACCTTTCATTTAGTATATAAGGCGACTAATACAGCAGCGTCAATCCACAAAGTGTGTTATTTTATTTTCTTGAATTACTTGTTAATGGTGCTTCACAGTATTAAAATGAGACAGAATATTTGCATAAAGCACTAAAAAAAAAAGAATATAATCGTTTGAAAACATTTTATATTTGATTTCTTTTCTAATTAATTATATCCCAAGCCGCTGAATCACAATTTAGGGGCAAATAACCCACGCCATACTGTAATGTAATTTTTATAGATGTAGCATTTGTACATCTTTTATAGGTGCCATGTCGGCATCCTCTTTTTTTTAAAATCTTTATTCAATATTTACATATTAAATTATACAAATGATAGTCTACATACAGACATTTAAAAACACTTATATTTACACATAATAGTAGAAACATATAAGAGTAGGTGGGAGGGGTTGTTATTCCCTCCCTTATCATCTCGACACCATCTAAGTGAGAGAGTATATAAAGGAAATTAATACATCAATCCGCAAGTATGCTATTTTATTTTCTCGAATTACTTATTAATGGTGTTTCACAGTATTTAAATGAGACAGCATATTTGACGTAAACACTAGAACAAAGAATATAATTGTTTGAAAACATGTCTTTTCTTACAAAACAATGCCCAGCGCTGAATCACAATACCCATTAAACAAGTTAACACAATCTAAGGGAGAAAGTATACACGTGTGTTATCCTGTAACGCCTGTATCTCCGGATCACATCCTATGTTATGAAATACGCATTAATCGCACGTGACACAGAATATTTGACTTAAACACTAAAAAAAAAAGAAAATATATCTTTTCCTAAAAAGAAATACCAAGCCGCTAAATCACAATGATAACTCCCTTGGTTATTATCATTTAAGAGTAGTCTCCCTTGGTGTTATAGACGGTACGCGTGTACTGTATTTTGACATACGAAAATAGAATTTTCTGATAATACTATTACGGAATGCTTCATAATTAACAAGCACGGAGGGGTGAGGTCTGAATTCTTGGTTCATTTGTATAATAACACTATTTTTCTAATTCATTGTTTGGTTTAATTATAAGTCTCTGTATATAATCTTGAGCAGTCTTTATTATTTTGTCATCGTTGGGGTCAATGGCAGTATTTTTTATTTTTTTATCATAATAGCGTTTTAGTTCCCTGTATCGTTTTCCGCCGCACATAATACATAATTGCGACCCCCCCCCCCCCCCCCCTGACCCCAACCCCACATTGAATACAGGGTAACGGACCTCGGCTTCCCCGACGAAAGCTTTGCATATGATACCAACAGAATTCATTTCTGCATGATTTGTTACACAGTGTCACTGATCCAATCATAAGCCATTTGCAATGATTCATTATACTTAAATCTTTCATTTAAATGCTTGTTTTAATTATAGTATGGAGGAGTTCGAGAGATTATCGAAAATTAAGCCCTGGAAAAGTGTTCAATTAAATCTTGATAGAGTTTCTGATACACCAAAGAATAAAATTCTTGATAGAACCTTGATTAGTAAAATCAGAGACTGTTTTAATGAATTCAAGCGTGATGGGGCAGCTCATTGTTGGTCAACATTTCGAATTGATGGTGTTGTTGACGCTACCATGAATGATGAAAAAGCAGCAGTGATAATCTCACGTCTTGGGAAAGAAAGAAATTTTTTTCGAATAAAATTCCTTATCCGTGATAATGGAAAATGGATCATTAGGGACAAATACGAGCCTATTCTTAAGGACAAAAAAACTGTCACTGTGACTCAGGATTCAAAACCAGGAATTTTGACTGGACTTGATAAACCCTACTACGAAAGATCTTATCCTGTCACAGTAGTTGTTTACGGGATATATCCACTCAATGAAAAACCTGATATTTCAAAACTAGCACCCATGAAATATTCGACAGGGCTCAATTGTGTAGCAACACGAATAATAGAACACTTCACAAATGCGTCCCGGGGAAATAAACTAACTGATCTAAGACGAAAAAAAATAACCGAATGGGAACTGACAGTGAAACAGCATGGGGCAACAATTCAAGATATAGCCAAATTAGAAACATCATTGAGATTTCCAATATCGGTAAGGACAATCACCGGAGAAGTATTATACAAATCGAAATATAAATCACAGGGAGCTCCCATTGAAATTATTGATCATAATGCACACGCGTGGTCATCTGCAGTAACAATATTCCCACGGGATAGAACCGTAAAATATCTGTTTGGAACCGAAGAGTTTTTTTCAGAGCAGAAATTATTTGATGCTATTTACCATTTGAGTAAAAACGATTCTGTGTCAGTGTGGCTATTTCATAGTACTTCAGACGAAGAATGTAGATTTGATCAGTTTGTAAGGCCCAACGGAGAATTGTACCGTACTGAAGAGCTGCATAATCAAATGAAACAACTAGCTAGTGAATTTTCTCCCCAGAGTTCTGGGGGGGAAGACAACGATCAATTATTAGCAAACTGTTTTACACTTCCATCAGTTGTAGCACATTTTGCTAGGAAGAAAAACGCGTGGAAACCAACCCGAAGTGAGTTCTTATCAGATGTCAAATTGTCCTGTCTTGAATACAGCCATGGAGGATTATGGAACACAAAATACACCGCTGATACCGTTATTTCAGTTGATATGATTGCATGTTATCCAGGAAGTTTTCTTGGGTATGGAGAGTGTGAGAAATATTTCAAACGATTTGGACACCCTACACACGAAATGACCCGTGTTGCTATTAATGGACCACTGCCACATTTCGATTTAACCGGATTCGCTTGTGTAGTATCATTTGAAATGGCTGAAGGACTTCATCCGTGTAGTTATCTTTGGATTGGTAAACACATGTCTGAAAAACACTGGATGCCAATAGTGTTATTACGGTATATGCTTGATTGTAAGATGTTAAAATCATTAATTGTCAGTGAAGCAATTATATCCTATCGAGCACAGAAATCAGTCTGGTTACCACAACCTGATCTAGAAAAAATAATTAGCGAAGAGCGAAAACTGTTTCCTGATTTTAATGAACAACAAATCATGGATTGGTCCAGACAGTTATTTGAAATCAGAAACAATGAAGCAAAAGATCTTGGACGAAGAATAATCGGTAAATTTACCCAAGGTGGCAAAGATGATAATACGAGATATTCTTCACGATTGATTATAGACAATGCTGAATACGATTTTGTAATCAAAGATTTAACGAATAGGGGCTTATATGTCAATCGTAAGGACGCATTTATGTCCGATGGAACCAAATTGGGTACAATTGTTACTTACACTGATGGATACCATCAGCAGTACACATATTTGAGAGCTTCTATGCTTGGTTATGCTTCTATCAATCTGTTTTCAATGATCAATAGATTTCCTACCACCGCAGTTAGAGTTGCTACTGACTCATTTTACATAAATAGCAAAATGGCTGATTTTAAGGCTACTGGCAACGAGAATTGGGGGTCATGGAGAATTAAGAAGGAAATGCTTCATGATTATATTCCATCAGCAGATGTTACCATTGAAAATAATTACTTAGAAAGCAATCAGTGTTCAGAATTTTCTAGTGCACCACCGATTTCTGATCCAATCTGTAGATATAAAACAGTTTATTTAAACGGTTGTGGCGGGTCAGGAAAAACAACCCGGGCAATTGAGTTATATCGTGGGAAATCAAACATGATTGTGCTAACACCGACTCACAGACTCGCCAGAGAGATGAAACAACGAGGGGTAAATGCCTGCACTTATCATAGTTTCTTTAGATGGAAGGGAGATAAATGGACTCCTGAGCGCATGGGAGAGAAATTTATTCCTGAAATTATCATGTGGGATGAAATAGACACAGTGTCCGAAGATGTCTTAAAAATATTTCTTGAGTGGTTGTTATTGAAGAATACAAAAGTCGTAATGTGCGGGGATCACGGCCAACCTCCACCATTTGTCGGTGCATCCCCCCATGAATGGCCAAAGGGTTTTGTAGACTATTATGAAGAAATTGATACCGATCATAGATCACTTGATAATGAATTAAAAGAATTTAAGAAACTAATTAGATTACAACCGGATAGAATCCAGTGTGAAATAGCCCGTGAAATAATTTCGGAAACTCCCATGAATGAGTTTTGGGAAGCGTGGAGACCAAATGATTTAATCATTGCAAGTAGAAAAATAGTCAGGGATACACTTCAGATGAAGTTATTTGAATTGCATAAACAAAAATTTGCAACACTTCCAGTACCGTTATGTTATAGGCCATCGGATACACGAAAACAGAACATCGAAGTTGATATTCCAGGACCAAAATCCGAAGGATTTCAAAGACAGATTCTCGTATTAAATGATATTGTGCTGGTTGATATCAATGTCGTTGAAGATGCATTGCGTGCTAATAAATCCCCATGGACGCTAGGTTATGCAGCAACAATACACTCTTCACAGGGATTGACTATATCGGATACAACTGTTTGGATAGTAGATAATCGCATAGAATGGTCGAATTTAGTCTATCTCGCAGTGTCTAGAGTACGAAAAATAAATCAACTTCGAAGAATTGTCTTCGATGATGAAATCATTAGCAATGATAATGACACCACAATAGATGATATTATTGATAAAAAAAACTCTCCGGTTACAAACAACAAGACAAAAAAAAAAACAACGAGAATTTGATATTGATGCTGAATTAATAATTACTCTGAAGCAACAACAGAATAATCACTGCGCGAGTTGCAATTGTATAATGCGTTGGCAGTATTCGGATAAGGATCCTCGCCAATTCACCGTGGACAGAAAAAATAACAATCTCGGTCATGTCAGAAATAATGTGATGTTGACTTGTCTTGAGTGCAATAGACGCAAGGGTGCTAGTTAAGCCCATGTGGTGGTAATTGAGTATCCTCAGGTATCACTTGTAATTGTTGTCTAGTAAAACCCCGTTGAGGGGCAGTTGAATCCAGTTTATAGATTGGAGGTCTACCCGTAGATCGTGTTATACTAGATATCTTATGCGTAGTGACGCTCCAAATAGGATCAGTAGCCCTTTTTGTGCCACCCTCAAGCTCTCCTGGTTCGTATAAGTACCTCACAATGACATTACTACCAAGAATTGGTTGGGAAACGCTAAAATCTTTTTGAATTATTATTTCAGGTATTGACTTCTTTTTAATCTCATTGATAGGTTTCATGTTGATGGTTCTAGTAATCTCGTTATTCAGTGCAGTAATCACAGCTGGTAACCTTTTAACCCATTCACGGGATCTTTTTTCTTGGATGAATTCTTTTGCGTATTGATATCCAAATAACCGCTCAGCAAGGGTTTTATTAAATCGTTCTACAATGGCCTGATCACGATGCAGTGCAGTATGCCCTCGTCTGATAGCGACATTGTGATATTTCATTGTAGATAACACTGCACCCTGAAATTCCTTGCCCGGGTCAACTTGTAACAGATTTGGCCAGTGCAGAGGACTCCTTCGATAAATCCTTTCAAATGCAGAAGCCACTTCAGTGGCTGATTTTGTTTTTAACGGTTCTGCTTCTTTGTATCGACTTGCAATATCAACTACGGTTAATGCGTATTTGTAACCACGATCATGTGGCAGAAATAATATATCAGCCTGATGAACTTCATTGGGTCCGGTCACATCAAAATGCGAGAAATTGATTTGTTTAGGCGGTGGTAGATAAATTTGCCATAGTGCCTGTTTGGATAACCAATGAGCCGCAGTGGTTTTTTTCACTTTCGCAGCGCTAGCGAGTTTATGGATTGCTGATTTACCCCTCCAGTATCCTCTTGGGGAATAATAAATAGATTCCATGTTGTTATTAATTACCAGCCCCTAACATCAATTTACTTTTCATAGCCGATTTTATCAAAAAGGATGCCAATTTTTCTTTGAAAGATTTATCAGAAATAGCATTTAACGCATGAATTAATTTCACATCTGCTAGATGCCTGTGCTGCAGATTACTGCTTTTATAAGATACATCATGAAGGTGACAGGCCTTATCAATAGCGTTTATTGGTTCCTCACCGGGTCGGGGCTGATTTTGATCATTGAGTCTGATATCAAGTCTTGTTCCGGGTCCACAGTAGCTATATCCTGGAAGGTGTTTTTCTCCGGGGTATTTTGCCCATGGGGTTCCAGGGAGTTTTGCTAATTTGGCTGCGATATCACCTCCTCGTTTTTTTTTTAAAGGTTCCTTGAGTTCCTTGGGTTTAGAAACAAATCTAAATTTCTTTGTACTACATTGTACGCATTTACCAGAAAGCGCTGATCGGTTATTTTTAGTTGTAATCGTCGTCAAGTCATCTGTGCCAGTACGCGCCTTACACTTCACGCAATATAGATCCATAATTTATGTATAGAGATATGAATATAATTGATTTTTCAGCGACTAAAACAAGAGAACCAGTGAAGCATCATGCAGCGCTACCAAACTCTATCCGCGCAATTATAATCGGACCATCTGGATCCGGTAAAACGCAATTGTTGCTCAATTTAATAATGAGATGGATGAAGTGGGATAAGTTGTATTTAATTGCCCCTAGCGTAGATGATCAACGATGCTATGAAGTGCTAAAAGATTTTAATGAAAACGCTTCAGAGATTGCCGCCGAGGATGTTATTGAATTTATAACCGATATTGACGAGGCGCCATCCGTGAATGACCTCGATGGAAGTATCAACAATTTAGTTGTATACGACGATGTCATGTTAGATAATCAAAAAAATCCTGCTAGAATATTTTCCAGAGGCAGGCATAAAAACACTGATGTGATCTATGTCACTCAACGCTACACTCAGATTCCAAAAGTGATTAGAGATAACTGTAATATGCTTGCTGTATTCAACGGCGTTGATACACATACGCTACGAAATATTTGGCAGACATGGTGTTCTGATATGGACTTCAATCAATTTAGAAATTTCTTTAGTCATGCTCAGTCTACCCCACACGGATTTGTAACAATAAATTTACATGACCCTCGAACACGATATCGTATCGGACTGGATCAAATATTCGGTTAACCCCAACTGAAAGTTCTAGCAGCAGAGGGGGTGAGTGACAACGACGTTGCGACGCGAATGTTTTCAGACAAGGGTCGGAGACTTATTTTTTCGCGAGAAGGGTCCAGTGTTATTTTGGAGGGGGTATAATCAAAAATAAAAACAAAAAAAAGTTGTCTGATTCGCCCCCTCTGCTGCTAGTCGAGAAAGAATTTATATCATGACCTGGGATAGATTATACATGATTAGTCTGTCCTTTTTAAACATTCAAAGTAACATAGGTAAATTTGTCATTACATTATTACGTTGGCGGTTTCAATTTTCAAGTGAGATTTTTTCAACTATTACATTTTGGTTACTATAACGTAATATATACTTACTGATAATTTCCAGCAACAGTATTTTGTCGCTAAAATATGGAACCTCTCACTGTATCTGAAACTTACACGCACCTGTGAATGTATATTTGTAAAATTGACTTCAAAGAGACAACGAAGAGTAAATGTCATAGAACCGTATCTTGTATTTCTAGCGGTACGCGTATGTTTAACAAGATTTCATAATAGAATGCATATTGTGTTTATTCATGTTACATCCTCTTGTGATCGTAACGTGGAAACAAGTGACGTCAAATGGAAGTGTGTACGTGTATGTTGTTCAATGTTTCATGTTTTATATTAGAAAGCGTATTTTGTTCATTTACATTCTCATGTGATCATAGCATGGACATAAATGACGTCAAATGGAAGCGTGAACTAGTTCAATATTGAAAAACTTAAAGCATATGTTAGACTCATCCACATAAGGATGGCTTAATCTAGCCACGATTTAAAGACGGGATAGACGGCAATTTTGTTTATTTTATTTGTTTCTTTGTTTGTTTGTTTGTTTGTTTGTTTGTTTTCCTCTTTTTACTGGTTCGCAATTTACAGAACTCCTGACGAATTTCAACAGAAATCAGCGGTTACAGTGTTAATGACAGATGAAACTATTTTAATCTCCCAAAGTGCTGTATTCTTTTTTATTTTTTATTTTTTATCTTGATGGGGTGTCGTAGTCTCTTATTAAATTACCTTGATTAAAAAAAGTAAATGACAATATATCAAGTTATTTAATACTACATGTAAGTAAACTGCGTAAGTTTCTGTTTATATTTACTCGTGTCAACAATCCGTCTGGCAACTAGGATATCTTGAGTTAACCCCCTTGACTTGCTGAACAGGGTAGCAGTTCAACGCGAGAAGCTCCCACATACATACAATGTAATAAAAGCAGACGTCATTTCAATTTTCGGAGGGGGGGTGGGTGGGAAAACTTGATATATAGGCTACAGCAATTTTACAGAACATGCAACCGCTCCGGTGGCCTAGTGGTTAGAGCGTCCGCCCCGGAAGCGGGAGGTCGTCGGTTCGATCCTCGGCCGAGTCATACCAAAGACTTACAAAAATGGTACTAACAGCTGCCTCGCTTGACGCTCAGCATTAAGAGGTTAGTGTTAGGACTGGTCGGCCTGGTGTCAGGATAATGTGACTGGGTGAGACATCATGCTACACGTCTGCGGTATGATGTCTCAGTGCTAGACATCACTATAAACTGCCTCACAGCAGACATCGTAGCGATATGACTTAAAAAAAAAAAACAAACAAACAGAACATGCAAATTCAGAGGGGTGTGTGTGCAAATCCCCCTCCCCAAATGAAGTCCCTGAATAAAAGTATGTTATGGTTGGTACATGTTTCTTCCTTGAACCAAAATTAATTACCTTTCCACGCTACGAATTCACTTGCATTTAGAAGGGCTTAACGCGCTGATATATCGACATGCCCCTCCCCCCCACAACATATTGTATACGCAATACGTCTTGAAAGTAAACAATAGCTGATAAATAAGTGATGTGATAAGACTATTCGGTGCTAAAGGTGTGCTGAACAAAACTAAAGGCAAGATGTTCATAGCATTTCACCCTTGCACTTTATATTTGATAAATCGTCCTTTTACGAAGCCAACATGTAATATAGCGAAACAGAATGTTCAATCTGCGATTCAAGACCAAAAGAAAAACTATCAACATTTGCTACCTTGTCAGGTCAATATGTTATTCATATCGGTCTATTATAAATTAACAACTAATTTACAGTAATTTTGTGTGGTGTGTCAGTGGTGGCGTAGGGTTGGATGAGTGGTGGTGGGTGAAGATTTTTTCTTTCTGATATCATATAATTAAGAATTGAACTTTGTACATCTGAGCAATTAAATACAGATGATATCCAGTTTTCTGTGTAAATATCTGACTGAGCCCAATCGTTTAGAGTGTTTCCTTTGTAAGGATCTACGGTAGCTGAGTTGGAAAAATGTCTGACTAGTAATCCAAGGGTCGCATTTCCGCCCCCCCCCCCCCCCAGCCACCCCAGGTCGGCTGCCTCTTCATGTCCTTGGGATAGTCTCCTCGGCATAATATGGTCAATATGTTAAATTGCCTCTAAAACCCAACAAAACAAAGCTTTTCCATGTGATCCGGTAAACACTGGCACAATCCAAACCGTGTATTATCATAGCTATTCTTAAATGATTGAATATTACGTACATTAATTTACATACCAAATACGTAATGCAAAATAAGAGTTTTAAGTACGATCTACACCTGTAGTCAAATGACGTGTGCGATTCTGATGTCTGAGGCGTTAGCCTTTACAGATCACTGACATCTTACCTCTCTCTGAGATGGTTCGAGTCTCGATTTGGCCAACGTATGTATATCAAAACGCGTACCAGTGGCTTCCTGTGGGTAAGCGGTTCTTCTCTGGGTTTCGGGGTTCTTCTCCACCAAATATACTGGCCGTCATGTATATTCTATCATGCACTAAAAAATGGCGTTAAACCTCCAAAAACCAGAACCGCTGCTTGATTGCTACTGAACAAGAAATCGCACATGTTAAAGCATGTAAAACCGGTCTCATGTAGAAGTGAGTTTTGGAGATAACCACAGACGCTTGCGAGTGAGATGAAGGCACGACCCAAGTATGTCCGTTACTGTTTCGTATACTTGTGTAATTATGTTTCGAGAATGCAGCCGCAGCCGTTGTCATTTGTCTTTCTCGGTTCAATTAAGAAAATAAAATCGGTCGAAACAATTCAACAGAACGAGGATAAAGTCACCGTGATACAGTGCTTTTTTAAAAATGAATTTATGTTCAGTAAAAACTCTGGCTCCACCCGACCCCACCATCTCTTGATCCCCTCCATGTTATGATTGCACGTGATGTACTCAACATCTTCAGGCTTGTTTTATATCATGATACTTGCACATGAAGAATATCTAAACTGGAAATCAACGTACCTAATTTTTACTTTCCGGATGATTAATTCCCGTCTCGCTCCCCATTTCTTGTCGACTTCAGTATGTATTTGTGCATACTATCGTATATTGTAAGCCACTATATTATAATTTTTATACTATTTCGTTTTGCTGAAAAATCTGATTATTAAGTAAAAGTAAACGAAATTGTGTCAGTCATTACATTTTAAAAAGCAGGATGACTTCAGGGTCTCGTGGCCAGTGAATGCACTACTATTGTTTACCGATTTCATGTTGAAATAACAATAACTCTGCATTACTTACTTTTGATGCACAAAATGGCAACAGTCGAGGACCTCCAACCGTCCGGGTCTATCCCCCAATGGCTCGTCACATATCCCACAATGCAATTCTAATTCCTGCAGAAGTTGACATCGCAAGAAGTCACGACTCTCACTCACTTCCGGTCTGTCTAATTTTATGGCCAGATCTGACTGATGCTCCAAACATCTAATTGCGTCGAGCTGAAATAGATGATGGAATCATGGATAAACAATGTCGATTGGTACAAAGAATGAATATAGTATCAACAGCTGAAATTACATAAGCTTAAAAAACACTGGAATGTATGTATGACTTTCAAGATATGACATAAATAGAACCGAACTTACGCATGTATAACATTTATAGAACAAATACTAGAATCTTTCTTGAATCGATAGATTCCATGTCATTGTGTCTTTGACATACTGTAAATTCAAGTTATCTTGCCAACTCTTTTAAATCATTGCGAACGAAACACCTCCTTAACATTAAGAAGGATTCACCGTATATCATTTTCTTGAATTTACTAAATCACGCTGCTTGCTGTAATAAGAGAGAGAGAGAGAGAGAGAGAGAGAGAGAGAGAGAGAGAGAGAGAGAGAGAGAGAGAGAGAGAAGGGGGGAGACCTTGCAGCTCATTTGCATGGACATGTTGTATGACTTTTCTGCCAGCTTATATGCCTGCAATTTAAAACAAAAAGGATATATGTTTAAAGTTGTACTTCCAGTGTTATTGGCATCTGGTATAAATACGTCCATCACGTTGTAATAATAATTACATCTTGCATCCATTAGACATATGAACTTAACTGCAGTTTTAAAGATTTCTTAGTATTTCATGGAGAAAGAGTCGATTTTCTACAACACATCGAGATATACCTTGTACTAAATTTGTATGGACAAAGCAATGGTCAATAGTACCATACATATAGCAGTAATTATAGTGGTCATCCTTACTCTTTACCCTTCAAATAATATGAATACTATTTTTAGTCTTTCGTTAATAGAAAGTTTAATTCTTATCATTTATGTATTCTATTTTTATATTGAAATTGCAAATACTTCCAAGTTTCAGATATTCCTAACTATTCTCGGACGATACATTTGAACGTTATCTAACTGACTTTATCATATAATTTTTTTGGTGTGTGCGTGTACAGAATACTATATTGTTCAAGACCTGTTATCAGGGCTTAACTTTACGAGAGGGCGACTCAACAAGAACTTGTTTTTTATTTTCCAATCCAATCTGCCAGGCAAATCATCTCTGACCACTTCCTTCTTCATATTCAGATTTATAACGACAAGACATGTATTTGAAAACCTCGTCTACCTATTGATTAACTCAAATATGTATATCTTTTTCTTAATTCAGTATCTAATCTAGTGCTGTCTGTCAATAATTCTTATATCTTATGACTTTTATATTTCGCATTTTGAGTATTCAATATTTATAGTAATAACTCACAAAATGATAAACAATCATTTCATAATGACAATACAATATTTTATGTTGATGCTATTGTTGTTATATCACCTTGATTTCATTCATCTACATGTAATGTAAATCGCGTCAAAATATAACGTAGCTTTAAATGCGTCGTTACGCGACTTTTTGTTAGATATACCATCCTTGAAGCTAGGAATCAAAACATACATCAGATGTACATCCAATACAGCAAAAGGTTTCTGCTCATCCTTTGGAAAAGGTAGCCTTTATCATTTGTTGCATCGTTCGGCCATGTCTGCAGAATGCCCCCTGACTCACTACCAAGGGTGGCACTGAGATGGACCCCACAGGGAAAAACTACCCGTGGCAGACCCAAAGACATTTGGCGATGAACCGTGGAGCGAGAACTTAAGACCAGAGGCCTCACCATGCAGACCGCCCCCGCAACAGCAGCCAAAATGGTGCTCCCTTGCTGTCGCCTCAAGCACCAGACGGCGTAGAGGATTGATGATGATGATGATGCATCATGATGTGCATATAACTAGCTGATTATGCCGTATGATAGCACACAGATCTTACGAAACAAATTTACGAATTAAATAACGCCAGCATTAAAATGAACCAGATTTGACCTGGATAAGGTTCTTTAGACTACCGTTTCAGTTTCAGGAGAATATTTCATCTCGAGTTAGAGGATTTATTAACAATCTGGCTTTAGCGGGACGTGTACATCTTCGGTTTCTTTCCATAGTTTTGGAAGAAAATGTTAACATGCAGCAAAGTTTGAAAACATAATGAGATAGTGTCGTCTGCAAAATGTAAGTCAAACAGTAGTGATGTCAATCAAGATCATGAAAACAATAAATACATATCAGACCAAAAACGATGTCTCCATTTAACAGTCAGTACAGCGAAAAATTGAACAGCACCTTATTTAAGGAACACAAATAACTGAAGGGCAAGATTACAACAAACAAACGTGTATTTGCATCAAAATTAAACGACACAACGTTGTAATTAATGCTAAGCAAATAGAAGGCTATATTACAAAAAGACATCAAATTAGAGGGAAGTATAAATCGATGATCCAAATGACAACATACCTGCTAATCTTTATTTTTAATTACGAAGGGTGGATTGCTTTTTAGTGTTTTACGATGTTTTTTATGAATTGAAAAACAACATGATAACAACAACTGAACTGGGACTATTTTAAATTGTAGATCATCTATACCAAATTTAGGTAGGGGTTAACAAAGTGAAAGCAGAAGCTACTAGGACCTACAACGACGAAAGCAAATATATCTCTAAAGTATAATTGCTAAGAGCAATACTAACATATTATTTATGGACAACTTCATTTTATACTTGTTAGGATTTAATATGCACCTATCTATAGAGACATCTACTAATTAGATACAGCTCTTTGATTTTAGAAGCATGAACATTTACGTATCTTCTTCTAGCAGATAAAAAAGATCGATACTTACTCAAATTTATATTATTCGCAATTAATAAACATTGTTCATGGTAACTTTGTTTATTGGTCAATCAACGAAATTAAATAGAACTACCATTTAATTATTAATATTGTTAATTATCAGCATCAAATAAGACGGACAAATAAGAGATTTTCACGGCATGCTTGTTACATGTTTTTCGCGTTAACTGAATTATATAGATATCTTAGGACTGAAGCAGCATGTCCCACCTAGTCACATTATCCTGACACCAGGTCGAACGGTCTTAACACTAACATCTTAATGCTGGGCGACAAGCGAGGCAGCTGTTAGTGCTATATTTGTAAGTATTTGGTATGACTCGGCCGGGGATAGAACCCGCGACCTTCCGCACCCAAGGCGGACGCTCTGGTAAAAGGTTTGGTAGGATGTGATGGAGGAACAAGTCCTAGTGGAACATGTTATGGTAGTGGCAATGGTAGCACCGAGTTGTTTGTGGATCAAGTAACCAAATAGTATAAGTATATTGCCAATTACCGTTTGAGCTCACCGAAAATAAAGTAGCGTCAAGGAGTTGTTGGACAGCTTAGGCTGTTTCCTTTCTTTTGCTCATTCCATCATTAGTTAGCATTTTGTATTCATTTTTGTGAAAGGTCTGAACAAAGCATGGAGCAGTATTAGGCATTTGTCAAACATTTCAAATAGTAAAACAAATTAGCACATACAGCTATTGGTATCAATATCAATGATTGCTTCTCTGTTTCATAATCGTACTTTGCATGGACTATGCCATCAGATTTTGTACGTACTTTGCATGGACTATGCCATCAGATTTTGTACGTACTTTTGTACCATGTCAAGGTTTTGTCGTTACGCAGTCGCTATTCTTTTTTTACATTTCTAAATTGACACATTATTTTGAACATCGGTGCCTTGGACATCGACATCAGATCATGTCGATATTTATGTTGTGGCTTAATCCAAATTAGTCGCTAGATTTAAAAAAAAATATTATTCTAAATTTTGTTATATCCAACTATTTTACCCATTTTCATCAGCATGTCACTCAACAAAGAAGGACGTTGTCAAACCATCATCGTGAAACAATATCTCTCTTAAATCTGCTGTAACTCTTGCGATAATGTTTTCGTCTTTTTCATAAAACACTTTTACAATAACTGATATTGTGGAATCATCTTCTCATGGCCGCTGCTTTCAGACAGAAAAACTATATCCATTCTATTTCCGCGGCAATGGTTGTTCTCTTTTTTTTTACGTCTTCTTTTTTTTGTAGCGTATACGATGTGTTTTCATTCTTTTATTTTATGCTTGTGATGCTCTCAATATCTCAATGTAAATCATAAGATATAGTCAACTAATCCGGGATAGATTCGTATTCTTGTACGAGTGAGATCGCTTGTTTCCGTTTATAGTGTATTACTATTCTGTGCAAGATAAATATTCTTCACTAGTCCAGGAATAGAACGTGTTGCAATGAAAATCAGTCCTTTAACCTAGTCACTTGCAAAACGAATGATCCGTCTATTTTACTGTAGAAAATGCAGCATTAGTAGCGCATGCATGCTATTAAAAACCTTAGAAAATGTAGGAATAATAAAAAGATAAAAACATAGTGGTAACATCGAGAAGACCTTTTGTCTTGATGATAATCTGCAAAAACATTCATGGTAACGCATTTACTTTATATATATATATATATATATATATATATATATATATATATATATATATATATATATATATATATATATATATATATATATATATATATATATATATATAGAGAGAGAGAGAGAGAGAGAGAGAGAGAGAGAGAGAGAGAGAGAGAGAGAGAGAGAACGTTTTCGATGTTTAAGACATGCAGACTTCTTTCAAGATGAAGAAATAATTTCACATGCAACTGAAAATACAGTTATTCTCCTGATAGATCTAGTTCAAAATGATTTCTTCTTGTTATATAGACTAACCATATGGTGCTGCGTAGCATTTTGTCTATGTAATTAGTAACCGCCAATCTAATCGTTAACCAGTTAATCAAAGATAATTACTCAGGAATGTAATATGAGCAAGATTTTTCATTTCATCTACTGATTACAGCCCACAAAATGTCATACAGTTTCTCTTTATTATACGTGCTATAATAATAATAATAATAATAATAATAATAATAATAATAATAATAATAATAATAATAATAATAATAATGATGATGATGATGATGATGATGATGATGATGATGATAATAGAAGAAGAAGAAGAATATGGAATGGAGACAATTTTTTGGGTGTTAATTACATGGAACAATCATTGATTGTCCTTGACATATCAGTGGTTAGTTTACGTTCTAATAATGATGATGATGATGATCTCTAAAATAATAATAATAATAATAATAATAATAATAATAATAATAACAATAATAATAATAATAATAATAATAATAATAATAATAATTTTTTAAAAATATTATTATTATTATTATTATTATTATTATTATTATTATTATTATTATTATTATTATTATCTAACCTGCAAAAGATTATGTTCTGCTTCCGCTGCTCGTGCCATTCCCATGATGATTTCCATTTGCAATTTTTGATCCCCTATCTCCTGGGCCAGCCCATAAGCAGCCTCGTACCTCGGGTAGGCAGTCTAAAATGAAAACAGGTAGATGCATGGGAACCATTCTGAAGAAGCGTGCAATACTTGCTAGATTTAATTACTACACGGAGCAAGTTTCTCCGAATTCTTTGAAACTTTTCACATAGATATTTTTGAAATTCTGTTGCAGTGCGGGTCCATTTTCAAGAGCTTCCTTATATGATAATTTACGAGGTTAATCTCACGAACTTCATAAACTGTATCGTAGGTTGTTTCATGAAGTTATCTTATGTGTTATGTAATGAGCTATACTGGAACTGATTCAAATGATATGTGTATATCGTCAACATATGTTATAATTGCGCGAATCTCGAATTATGATGTGAAATTGGTAATGACATTAGGAGGTTGGTGTGAGACCGTGTGTCAAGATAATGTGACTCGCAGGGAAATGATGCTATATGTGTGTGGGATGCTGCCCCATTGCTAGACATAACTATAAACTACCAGAATGCAGTTATCGTGGCGATATGGCTAAACTAAAGTTACGTTAAATACACACAGAATAGACAGATAATCGCGCGGGAATCACTGGCAGATACCCAACAATTAATAATTATACATTTTAAATCATTACGGCTGTAACCAGAGACCGATCTCTTACAGAGATTTACGTCTTCCATTAGAACATGGGATGTGACGATTCAGGATAAACGAAGATTAAGAAAAATTGTAGCAGTGTTATTTGATGATGAAAACGATGGCGTTGGACTAGATATCTGTTTTATATGCAGATACATAAATTCACTTACAACCACGGTCTTAGAGCAGAATTGAAGTAAAGAAAGAATAACATACAAGTCCAGCCGCTCAATCATTACACACTGGGGTCAAGGTCACATGGTTGATAACAATTCTTCAATCGAGGGCTAGAGTTCCAGGCCGTTGTCCTCTTGTCTGAATAGTTGTAACGATATATAAACAGTTTAAATTATGTTATATGCATTAGCTTCTTATACATTAAGTACTAGCTTGCTAAACATCTGAGAAAGATCATATGAGACTTCCTTTGAAATTTATCATGCAACTCTCTGAGGAAAGGACTTTGTCAGAAAGATCATATGAGACTTCCTTTGAAATTTATCATGCAACTCTCTGAGGAAAGGACTATGTCAGAAAGATCATATGAGACTTCCTTTGAAATTTATCATGAACTCTCTGAGGAAAGATTTTTTAAGAAAGATCAATGGAAACTTCCTATGAAATGTGTCTCGAAACTCTCTAAGGAAAGGACTATTTAAGAAAATATCATAGGAAAGTTCCTATGAAATTTATCGTGCAACTCTTTCTGAGGAAAGGACTATGCCAGAAAGATCATAGGAAAATTCCTCTGAGGAAAGATCTCTTTTTCATGATATGCCATATGAACGATTCTTCCTTATGTTCGTTACATCCACATTGGGCCCAGCGTTAGATAGTGTTGATTCAGCGCTTGGCTAGTACTCTTACAATATGAAGAAAGGGTTAACAGTCCAAAAGAAGTATATCGATATGGAAGTGGACAAGTGATTGGTGTTTTTATTTTGAAGAGTACAACTTAAATGTAAGCAAATTTCACTGATGTGGCGATCACATGCCAGCCTTTGTCAACCATGCTGAAAATTCGTTTAAACGGCAGGAAGTCTAACGTGTTAACGCTAACCCCTGGCGCCTCGTATACGCGTCAGGAAGTATAGTAGCCCACTTCCGAGCTCTGTGGCGTCAAGGTAATGTAAGATACACTAAAGTGGATAGTATTATAGAAGGTAGACAGATGTAGCTCTACAATGATACCAACTAATCTGGATGTTCTAAATACACTACAAAATAAAAGGGGGAAAAGTCATTTTTGGACCCGATTTTTACCGTAAAATTGTGCCCATGTTCGGAATCCGTTTTGTGTCATGATTTAATACATTTTGGCCTCAGATCTAAAGCAGACAAAGTCTTAATTGCATACAGACAGTCGAACGGTGCAAAAAATAGGATAAGTCGGAATAAAGAGTGGTCTCGATTCGAGAATGAAGGATCTTTTGAGCAAGAAAAATAGCCAATGAAATACGTTGTTTCTAAAACAAACTAGGCATTAGGTTAACCGGAAATCTCTTGCAAGTCGATGTATTAGGATGTATTCAGAAATAGCCCCCATAATGTGTTTCCCACTCGTATTTCATGGAATACCACAAAAACCTTCAGGGGTTAATGAATGCATTTTGATGATGTCACCAAATATGAATATTCCTTGCGTATTTAATTACTTGTGCATCGACATTGCACATAATCTACAAATGTGGCAATTCCTTGGCAATTTGTATTAAAAAAATTCTCCAAAACTCTTGTCAACAGTGATAACAAATTCTTGAGGAACGCAGGCCAATGTATTGTTTCGGACTGCGCATGACCAACGCCATCATGTGAAGAAACAAATAACTCTAATATTTTGTATTTTAATCACGGAGTACGAAGTTAAATAAATATTAGATTATATGAAGTAGTTTGGAAATTGTGCTAACCTGCTTGCAGTCAAGTGTATATTTGACCGTATTTCCTTTTAAGAAAAGTGATTCTTACCCAAATCCAAACCTCATAATTCGAAAACAGTAATAATTCACTCAAAGAGGTGCGCATGTAACGTAATTATAGAAACTGATACAACAAAGCCAGTTAATAGATGAAATATAAGTTTCGAAATGCTATTTTGGGCGTGGAGTGGGGTATTCTAGACGACTTTTAGGCAAAACAATTACATAATTCAAACTCTTGCTAAGTTAATATATTGATGTATTATTTGATCAACAGTTTTGTTCATGCTGTTTCGAGATACTATATGTCACTGAAGAATTTCCATTTTTTAATTATACAAAAGAGGAAACAATTGGCTGCATAAATTAAATGTTAATAACCAACAAAGTTAGAATGTTAGACATTGATTTAGACCATTCAATACAACATACAGTCAACGTGGCATAAAGTGGGTATTCCAAGAGTTATGTGTACAGTCAGTGGCGTTCTAAGAGGGTGGGGTGCGAGGAAGGAACGGTCCGCCCCGGCTGAGAGTCAGAAGGGTGGGTGGGTCAGGAGAGTTCAAATACTAATGCAAATTTTCAAACCAAATGAACAATTAGACAAAGTAAAAGTTAATTCAAATTTGCTTATGACGGCACTGTACTGTTTAAAAATATACTTGCAAACATAACATTTTTAAATTAATTGTGGGGGTGCCAAAGGAAGGATCCGCCCCGGATGCCAAATACCTTAGACACGCTCCTGGGTACGGTCCCTTCATAATAACAAAACTATGGACTTATACCAAATGAATGACTTACAACTTTAAAAACAAAGATGAATCCTTATGATTATAGGAATAACAGTGAATCAACTACTTTGAAGATAATTAATATACCTGTGCATACAAAACACATCAAGATACAAATATGACGTGGAATGATAAGAAATATACTACCTTGGTTATGCCAGTGGACACTGGCAGCCTTTGGGGAGCTAATTATATACCTTTTATGACCATATAATGCAGACATAATTTTATGATAAGTTGTGAACGTTTGAATCCTTTATTTCTGGATAACCGTACATCTATCTAATGAAGTAAAAGGAACTGTATTTGAAGGAAAGGAACTTCACCTTGAGATCGTGGCGTTCCCGGTGGACTTCAGCAAAAATGAATAGACATCTAGATTGGACTGGTCTATCAGAAAAAGTCAGCGCATCCTTTATGGCTTCCTGGAATATAAATAAATTACTTCTTTGATAAGATTAATTCAAGACTAGTATCACAATAGTGTTAATAGCTTATTTATTTTTGCTATGCCATTTCAATTTCGTTAAACCTTTCATTATAGTCGTTCTTTCAATGGGTAAACTACGTCAAGCATTTAAAAAAAACAAAAAAAAAACATTAGCGAACAAAGCTCTAAATCGATTGTGAATGCATTTTGTTACAAAGAAAACCTATTATTTACGCTGCCATTTTTTGCCGTACGTTCTATAATTTAAGCGCATAAGATATAAATATCCCAGACTTCTACTATGACCCTGTACATTAACTATTCAATTAACGTTAATATAATTTATGTGACTGAAATCTGCGTTGTTGTCAAACGAAAACAGTAGATTATACTTGGCTCTCCTAACTCCAGTACGAATTGTTTTTGTTGTTGCATGCTATTATATCTTCATATATACATGGTGAATATACATGGTGAAACTCAAAAAGAAAATTCTTTTGGAACAAATCTGACATATTTTCATTTTCAGGGGTATCACAGACGTGAACAAATATGTCGTTTTCTATAGAAGTAGATTTACAAGGACTTCGTCATCAGTACTGCAATCAGTATAAAGACAAGAAAAGTCAAGCCATTTTTTAAAACAAACATAACTGTAGTACTGAACACTTGATTCACGAGTCAGAGATAATTATCTCTGCATGGGCACGTGTAAAATAGAGAAAGCGATTATGTAACTGACTTTGTAATAACGAGAGAACATATGCGTTCGTGTTTGTGTGTATGCAAAGAAGTAAGAAAGCTATTAGCGTTTATGACATTGACAAAACAGTATGCGATAGGAATGTACTTCAGCTAATTATTATTTCAGTTTCAGCCGTCATCGAAAGCGATGCCAAGCTTATCTACAAGCTTTTGGTTCTTAACAATTCACTCTAAAAGCATTTCCTTCTTGAACAAATAGTGACTTCAGGTTAGCCTTTTGTGGGCCATAATATGTGGCGCAAGTGTCGAGTATTGTTACCTCTTCACGTATCCTTGGAACAGTTTTGGATGAGTGACTCGGCAGTAAGCATGATGCAGTATATGCTCGCCGTAAATAATCTGATCAAGTGAGAACCAGATGTGTTTACTTAACGCATTACCAAATACATGCTTGCTTGGACCATATTTATATATCATTTATGCAGTTTAACAGCTAAAATATATTTCAAAGTTTAAAGTAAGTTTCGGGGACCAAAAATATGTTTCGGTATTCAAAGTAGACGGGTTTCAGTTTAGTGAGGGATCAAATACAAATTTCCATCTTAAGGGGATTTCGGAATATCAAGTGTTAGGTTCTGATGGATTTTTCTAAGTTAAAAATTGTAAGGGAGAAAACACCTAACAAGTAAACGGAGATTTTCAGTTGTACGTTGAGTGTCGGGGCCCCGAGTGGCCGAGTGGTGTAAGCGCTCTCCGTTACAAATCACTGCCATCTCACCTCTGTCTGCTTGGGTTCGAGTCTAAGATTCGGCTAATGTTGTTATGTGAGAAAGCTTGCCAGTAGCTTCTCGTGGGTCGGTGGCTCTTTCTGGGGGTTTTCCGGGTTCTTTCTCCACCAATAATACTGGCGGCCATGTATAGGCTAAAGTGTGCTGAAAAATGGCGTTAAACCCTACAACAACAACAACGTTGAGTGTCTGTCTTATCAAACTGAAGCTGGTGTGAGATTTATATGCATAATGTCGTCTTCATTTCCCTTTTCGTTCAAATATTTATCTGTTAGAACACAATCAGGTAATACGTCTGTCACGTATTTTCATCATCTATTGAATCGTAAGTTGGTATTTCATATCTTTCCGAAATATTCGATGTGCAAAATAAAAAGTGTTATACAATATTTTACTTTATGCAATGTATATTTTTACTGTTTTCTCTACAACGCAAAAGCTGCACATGAAAAACTGTTTTATAAAATAGTGTCAGAATTGGTACAAATAATAAATTACAGTAATTAGAACATCATATTGCAATAGTTAGTCAACATAACAAATTACAATACCAAATTACAATAATTAGTCAGAATACACAATTACAGCAATTAGTCAGCATACCAAATTACAATAATTAGCATACAAAATTAAAACAATTAGTAATTGTATTAGCATAACAAATTACGATACCAGTTACAACAATTAGTAATTGTACAAGCATAACAAACTACATTACCAAATTACAATAATCAGTCAGCATACCAAATTACAGCAATTAGTCATCATACCAAATTACAACAAATAGTCGGCATACCAAATTACAATAATTAACCAGCATACCAAATTACAACTAATAGTCAGCATACCAAATTACAACAATTAGTCACACATACCAAATTACAATAATTAATCAGCATACAAAATTACAATTATTAGTCAGCATACAAAATTACAACAATTAGTCAGCATACCAAATTACAAATATTAGTCAGCACACCAAATTGCAATTAGTCATCATACCAAATTACAATTAGTCATCATACCAAATTACAACAATTAGTCAGCATACCAAATTACAATAATTAGTCAGCATACCAAATTACAACAATTAGTCAGCATACCAAATTACAACAATTAATCAGCATACCAAATTACAATAATTAGTCAGCATACCAAATTACACAAATTAGTCAGCATATCAAATTACAACTAATAGTCAGCATAACAAATTACAATAATTAGTCAGTATACAAAATTACAACAGTCAGCAGACCAAATTACAAAAATTAGTCAAAATATCAAACTACAATAATTAGCATACCAAATTACAATTAGTCATCATACCAAATTGCAATCATTAGTCATCATACCAAATTACAACAAATAGTCAGCATACCAAATTACAATAATTAGCCAGCATACCAAATTACAACAATTAGTCAGCATACCAAATTACAACAATTAGTCACACATACCAAATTACAATAATTAGTCAGCATGCAAAATTACAACAATTAGTCAACATACCAAATTACAAAAATTAGCACACCAAATTGCAATCATGAGTCAAAATATCAAACTAACATAATTAGTCAGCATACCAAATTACAATTAGTCGTCATACCAAATTGCAATCATTAGTCAAAATATCAAATTAAAATACTTAGTCATCATATCAAATTACAATAATTAGTCATCATATAAAATTGCAATCATTAGTCAAGCTATCAAATTACAATAATTAGTCAGTCAGCATACCAAATTACAATAATTAGTCATCATACCAAATTACAATAATCAGTCAGCATACCATATTACAATAATTAGTCATCATACCAAATTGCAATCATTAGTCAAAATATCAAATTACAACAAATAGTCAGTCAGCATACCAAATTACAATAATTAGTCAGCATACCAAATTAAAATACTTAGTCAGAATATCAAACTACAATAATTAGTCACCATACTTTTACTATATCAATTATCGATATTAAATAAAATAGCTAGCAAGAAGATTCTGAGAGTCAACATATTTCAGATTGATTAAAAGATTATTGGCGCCATTTTGAATCTGATAATATACTGAATGAGAGAAAAATGGATAGATATAATATATGATAGCAGGTCCCGCTATTGCATTCTTAGTTCGCAAGCGGTTTGTGGGGAAGGATGAACAGAATGAAGTAGCAGAGAATCATGATAATGGCGAGCCAAATGGTACATGAAAAGTTCAACGTAATGCTAGTGGCTTTTTTTCTGCTATATAGAATTATTATTATTATTATTCGAAGATGGTTTTTTATTGTGTGTTTTATGCGCTCGCGTGCGTACTTGCGTGTGTGTGCGCGCGTGTTCGTGTTGTGTGTTTTTATGCGTCCGCGTGCGTATTTGCTTTAGTATGTGCGTGCGCGTGTGTATGTGTCTGAGTGTGTGTGTAATAACTTCCCAACTTGTTCACTCAGATTATCTATTACCAGAGTATTTTTCAGTGCATTATCGTAAAGCCACGTTTGCTTGTTAATCAAATTTAGTAATAATACCAGAGTAAGTTTTTCGGTAAAGATATTTTCGTAAAGCCACGTGTGAACGAGTGGCCTTAGACACTTGCCTTTACAGATCACCCACATCTCACCTCTGACCTCTGTAAGTGAGAGTTCGAGTCTCAGCTAGACCAATGCAAGCTTGTCAGTAGCTATGCGTGGGTGGGTTGTTCTTGCAAGGGTCTTCCTATTATTATTTTTTTCTTAATCAAATTTAATGGCCGTCATGTGTGGCGTGTCGTGTGGTTAAAAATGGCGTTAAACCCAACAATAACATTTTTGAATGAGTTGTTCCGACCATTCAGAAGTCTCACGAAAATCATCAGTAGTTATGAACAAACTTATGGTATAGATCATTCACAGAGATATTCAGACTGCAGCAGGACAAAAGTAAACATAATATTACCGTTTGTATTCGCTTGTAAGACGAGTCCAAGTGCAAACTGCAATGACCCAGATCTGCGGGCGCTTAATGCGCTGCCAAATCTAGGTCTGTATAGTTTGTTAGGAGTAATTAGTAGAACACACAACCTAGACCATGATATGCCAGCACATTGTTCGACGATTTATCGAGATCTATGTTCTTTGTTATTGGAGGGGGTTGCAGTTAGACTAAACTTATGTGTGAGTAACTAAGCAGGCTTTGAGATCCTGAACTACCAAAACTTAATTTCCAATTCACTAACGAATATCTTCAGTACTGCAAGTTTTGGATAATTATTTTAAGAATGGTTCTAGATGTATTTAGTGACCTAAAGCTGAATGAAAACAGGTGGAAATAGAATATTTAAATATCACGGTCAAAACGTTGACGGCAAAGATGAAGAAATATTTATTTATAAGCAGAATTAATAGGAGGTAAACAAAACTGTAAAATTAAAAGAATAATACATATATAAGAATAAATGAAGCACATGGGAAAGACTAAATGATGAAAATGCAACTTTCTAAAGACCATTGAAGCGTCATAAGTAGGAAATAAACTTTACAGAGATTCAGGAAAATCGTAAAGTGTTCTACTTAGGAATCTACTTAAAGCTCAAGAATAATTGCAGCAATAAATCCATAACATATATTTTACTTTTAAGCTGACCAAGAAATCCTGCATATTGTCATAAACTAGCTTTGCAATAATAAATATACTGATTTTAAAAAGCGAACTCCATGAACATGAACGTTTCGTATAAACGCAGACAGAAGAAGCGGAAAAGTTTGATATAAAGAAATGAGAAGATAATAACAGCTTGGCTTGAGTAATAATAATAATAATAATAATAATAATAATAATAATAATAATAATAATAATAATAATAATAATGAGGACTTTGTATAGCGCCTAATCTTTAGAAGCTCTAAGCGCTTTACACCATCTATAATGATATGACTACACTACAGAAAAACAAATGACAAAAACAATGAAATTGGAAAACATAAAAACATGCTGAAAACATATAAGATACAAAACATTATTAGGTCTCTAAGTTTGTCCCTGCAGTCGAAAAAGGTGAGTTTTAAGAGCACTTGTGGATTGTATATTTTATTAAACGATTAACAAATTATAATAGTTTTCGACCATTTGTGCTAACTACATCAGGAATAAAGCTTATGAGTATTCAGTGACTTCAAAAGGTTCAGTCGAGAAAAAAAACTATCAAAACATGAAAAGACTTTTATATCCAGCTTAGACGAGATGTGATATGAGATGTTTAAAAAAATAAAATGATAGATGACAGTAATAAACACGCACAAGTGTCGTTATTGTACTTATTGTTGCAACTACTCACCTCAGCTATATCCAGAGTATCTGTGTAACTTCCCACTTTTAACATAACGACAGCGGCGTTTGCCAGCACTCTCCGCATGAATTTAAAAGACGAATCAGCGGCGTCAAATACACGTGCGACCTTAATAGCTTTCCAGTGGTGCTCTCGTGCAGTTTCATAATCTCTTACAGCAGTAAACACATTCCCTAGGGAACTTCTAGTCATCAACTCCAATACCTTGTCCTCGTGTTCTTCCGATGTATTTAAAGCAAACTGTAAACTCATATATGCCTTTGAGATTAAACCCAATGCAAGAAAGGCACAACCCATGCAAAGATGAACGTATCCTGGAAGCGCAGGTATGTCTGTCTCATAATTAAAACTGCGCTCGCAAAAAGTCAAGCATTTTGATATTTCTCCCAATGCCTGAAAAGCGCGTGCTGTATTATACAAGGCTTCCGATTTCAGGATATCTTCGTTTTGCCACTCTGCAATGTCAACTTGTCTCAGCGCATGCTCAAGGGCATCCTTGTTATGTCCCGTTTCCAGCAATGCCATGCACACGTAACCATGGACAGAAAAACGATCTTGTGGTTTTCGCAATTTTGATAGAACTGAAAGCCATATTTCTAAGGCGCGGCTAAATTTTTGTTCATCGTACAGAAGGATTCCTCGATGTATATCTCTTTTTGCTAAAGCTTGACCCATCATAATTCAGGAATTAGACTATTTCATCCATGGAAATAAACAATCTGAATTCCAATGTTCGTACATGGTCTACAGTCAATCGACGATCGCAAGATGTAGTATATGAAATAATTATTTATTAATTTTTTATATTGAAAATAGTTGGGACACAGCAACACACTTCTATAAGACAACAAACTCTTATTTCACATTAGTATATTCCATGTAAATATATTTTGAATCGAAAAAACATTAACGCTGCATTGTCGTCACTTAAGATACAAGTAAGCGGGTTACTTTCCCCTTCCATTTCATTTAGAATGAAGAATGACTAAAGGATACTGCAAGAGTTACAGGTGTGTGTTATGCTCCTGGTGTTGCGCTCTCTATTAACACTATACTGGTCTGGCGGTTAATTTCTAAGTACACAAAATACTGAACTCTCAATCACCGCCTATCGATGTAGATACCGCCTGGTTTTGTGTATACAAATAATGCCCGAAATAACTCGTGTGCTAAATGATACTTTTCTAATTGTTATTAACCGGAGCCTGATAAACGGGTCATGCTCCCATCGCGTAGGCCCTGACCAGATGCTGGAGTCATGCAGACTGCTCGGGGATTTTGAATGGATATATGGAACTATTATCGTCTTACCAGACTCTGTCTGGAGTATGTCTTTGTCGGAGAGATACGGACGAGATTAGGCGTAGAAGCTAGAGTGGGAAACTTAATTACTGGCCAAAAAATTACTTTTACCTTGGTAAAATTGATGAATATTATTATTATTATTATTATTATTATTATTATTATTATTATTATTATTATTATTATTTTTATTATTATTATTATTCTTGTTGATGTTGTTAATTATTAGAATTATTTTTGTTTGTTATTATTATTATTATTATTATTATTATTATTATTATTATTATTATATGCTGTTGCTGCTGCTGATGGTGGTATTATATTTTTTTTTTTTAGTGATTTTGTTGAAAGTAACAGCAGTAGTTATGGTAGTTTTTTTTTAAAAAAAATTGTTCGTGAATATTGTCGCAGCTACTATAAAAAAAACCTGAATGCTGCATGTAATTATTTTCATTCCGCGAATCGGTTGATCGCCTTTTCCTGTATGTTTGTTTTTACTTTGTGCGTGATCATGGGATTTCTAGAGACAAATGGTATTACTAATTAATCAATTCTTATTTAGATGCTGTGACATGGAAACCCCAGTTAATGCATAAGAATGTGCCATGTTCCAAATAGTTTTATTATACCACTAAATGCTCTTTTTTAAACACACGAAGGAGCCCTTAGTGCTATTACTTTGCCGACAGCATTAATCTTTCCGTAACACCCCACCCACACAGATACATATATATGTACCAATATTACTCTCTCTCTCTCTCTCTCTCTCTCTCTCTCTCTCTCTCTCTCTCTCTCTCTCTCTCTCTCTCTCTGTGTTAAGGAAAGAGTAATATTGGTACATATATACATATATCTGTATTGGTGTGTGTGTGTGTGTGTGTGTGTGTGTGTGTGTGTGTGTGTGTGTGTGTGTGTTACAGAAAGACTAATACTGGCCACGTACCTGTCGGCAAAGTAATAGCACTTTCATCATGCAAACATATAGAGGATAGTTTCTTTTCCTATGTTAATACCTGATATAAATCATCACATGTTACAAAACAAACATGATATATTTGTGAAGCGTCAAATTTTTAATACGTATTGAACCTTGAAGGTAAAGGCATTGTGCATTAAGATTGTATCCCATTTAAACCGGAGAAGTCTTTGTGAAAAGTCACTTCGATCTTGCTCTTTCATCTTTTCCCATGTCAGTGTTAAATTTCAAAGGGGCCAGCTTTCCTACTCAATGAAATTTACCTGGATATCTTAGCATGGCACTCTTTAATCAAGAATGGGGACTATATGTCTGTCTTGTGAGAAAAGACAGGGTTTAGTGATAGGACACACACTTTCTAAAGATAACAGATTTAAGGTAGGCAATTTTAATTTCACGTAATATTCTATATTTGTTTTATTGTTTGTTTATGCAAGCGTGTTTGATATGACTAGGTTCCATATTGTGTATCGCTTATTCAATTTCATGGCTATGTATTGATGCTAGAGTTGTTATGCAATTTATCTTATTCCATTTTATGGAAATGTGTCGACGCTAGAGTTGTTATGCAATTTATCTCTTTTAATTTACAGTTATTAGTCCATTGGTAGAATTGAGTGCATGCGATCCAAAGTTTCACATATCTAGGATTTCTTAAGGTTATATCAAATAAATACGAAATAATATCTTCTGTGTGTTAGGATGATACTGATTGTCGTGAGTTAACGATAATTACTTTCTATATTTGATTTTGTAATGTTTAAATAATTGTGAAGTTGGTTAGAATTTGTGAATTGTATGCATTGGTAATCGAACATTTAGTAATATGTGGTAATTTTAGATAGACAGTTCAAGTGGTAATTATGACCTGTCGCTGTGAAGCGAGGGTAATAATCTACCGTACAGTCAGAATATACGCATTTTGTAGATAGCTAGTATGTTACGAGTAACATAAAGGGAAGTAATTGTATGTATGTCTAGAAAGTGGTACATATAGAGATTTAGGGATAATTGTGTCCTTTAAGGAAACAACTTTCCGAGAGAGTGAGTGAGACAGGACAGTCCGAACACGGAAGTCTGGGGGAAAAAAGAAAATGAGAATTGACGAGTTCAGAATAAAGGACTAGGGAGCCAGAAGAGATGAGGCGGTCGGAATAGAAAGACTCGAGGAAATAGAAAACGTTGGAACACGGTCGAGAGAGGAAGATGATGCAATCACTCGTGTAAATTGCGCTCGTTTCACCACTCCTTATGATAATGAAATAAATCCACATTAGATACTGATAGTAAATCCTGTTGACATAACTTAAGTTGAATTCAAATTCCCACTATTAATTTGTTTTCATTAAATTTGTTATTTTCTTATCAAAGAGGGCTCGTATTGCAGTATTTCTTTCAAATAATTTTTCCCATTTATCTTTTGATGTTATATCTATTCCCTCAAACTGAATCATAACATCGAGGGAGATCATTCCCTAGATAACATACATAAATCCAATTCACTACGCTTCTTACTAAGAGGGAGACTCTGTGTGTGTGTGTGTGTGTGTGTGTGTGTGTGCGCGCGCGTGCGTGCGTGTGTGTGTGTGGGTGGGTGGGTGCCATAGGTTGAAATATAATCGACATTTACTCTGGAAAAGAAAATGTTATGTTTATTATACACCAAACCTACTCCTGTATCAAAACTTAGAAGAACAAACTCACTTTTCTAAACAACACCTCCAGACGCCGTTTTGAAAATTCACTTAACCTTTATTGGCTGGTCATATAAATATCAAGGACTTAAAAGAGCAATACATGATCGACCCCGTGCAAGTCAATAGGGTATGGAGAAGACGAAAACGATTCCCCAATTCTTGTATTGGTCTGAGCTATTTGCAAATATAAAAGAAGATCGCATCACGTGACACGAGTGTCATCTCAGACGGAAAATATCTGTATGGGAGAGAACACAAAGTGCTCACCGACTAAAGAAAAACAAGAATTTGTCTGGTATCATTATGGATATTGTGGGACCGTTATGAAAAAACAAAATGTGGACCCTGTGTAAGAACATATTTTAACTCTTGGTGACGATGATATGATTCTATGAGGAATCCTGTAGTTTGACTTCTAAAGGATATGAAAATAACAAGTGTAACAATAACATGATGGAGTTCGTTTATCAGTTGAGTTCGTTTCCAATGGTCGTTTAAATTATAAAGGAACACGTTTTATTAGCACTTTGTTATAACAAATGCGTGTCCTAATAATTGTATTCGTAGAACTGCAATAACAAATTATGAACCGCAAACAAACAGAAAAGTAGAGCAATCACTTCAACAAAACGTTGAAGTTACTGTTCAGAAGTTAAGAGCAAACAATGATAATTACCAGTATGATATGCGGTATGTTATGCGGGTCCACGTGAAGCAGCATGTATGCGCTCTTCAAGATACACGTTTGTCCTACTGGGGGCATTTGTCAATTTTGCAAGACACATTCACTACCAAAGAGAATATAAGAAAATCCACTGAGGAACACGTTAAGAGTATACCTGAGAAGTTGGCTGATATCGGTAGTTTTGTAAACGCGAACTTAATGCACGAGCAAAAAGAAAATCAAGGCAATACACGATTGTTACTTGACGAAAATAGAATTTAGTCCTGAAGCTGAAGTCCTTATTGCACTGCCGTCATGTTTATCGAATATGAAGACATAATGGCAAGTTATATGATGGAGTAAACGATTGCAACTATCAGGTATATGTTTAGACAGGCGCATTGATACATTATATTAACTGACTGCGATTTAAAACGTGATGTGATGTTGATAACCCTTGACGGCTATAATAGTGATTTGCCCCAACTATCAGGTGCGGACGATGCAGATGTTAATCCAGGGATGAACTTGCCGAATGAGGAATGACAGAATATTAGATGTCTTTGTTATAAATATCAGCACGTTCAGATAAAGAGAGGCCCGTAAAAACGAAAGTGGTTATCAAGGTGTCACGGTGCCTTAGACCCAATAAAATGATGAAACTAATGGTGATTACGATGCCCCAGAGGCCATACCCAAGTTAATTATGAAGCTAATGGGGTCGTCAGCTCAAATTAGAAGGCAGTTTGGATGTAATACATCAAAAGGTATTCTTTCATTGGTAAATGCATTTAAATAAATTAGCAAAGTAAAGGAATAAGAAGAATATAACTGCTTAAGTTACTGATACCACACAGAAAAATACGAGTGAAGAAAAGGGCCTTGACCTTGGTGATTTCAGAAGTCCGACCTATTACGAACACAAAACGACTATATTTTGATTAGAAAAACAAATCAAAATATTAAATGAATAGACGAGACAGTTTTAAACCATAGCATATCCAAATTTTTATGGATAAATGAACGATATCTTTGAAAGCTGGTATGAAACAATAACATGGTATTTACGCCAAAAGCAGGTGGGATAATACTAGAAAATTGGAGAATATTAAAGAGACGTTCAGAAACCGTTCGTCAGACTAGTGTAAGGGCTTGACGAGAAAGAAACATAATCTTACAATCCCACTTAAAATAAAACTGAAGAAAGATTTTGCCCCAGGGAATTTAAAGAAAATGTATTTATCTGAATTATTTCAAAGGAAAACAACTGAATGGTGAAAGTGTGAAAGATTACCGAAATACAATAACGTGTCCTGCCCGCCAAGTCCATGGCGTCCAGAATTAAAATAATATACTGTTCATGGAACATTTCATTCAAAAATCTAGGTAATGCAAAAAAACGATTTGTTATGATAAGTTATCCTAAGTCTTTAAGTCGGGCATTTATAATAGCGAAGTATGGATACTATCAAGACAGTCACATTCGGTACAAACCTTAAATCGTAACACTTGGAGCGATGACAAGATTCAAACCTTAAATCGTAATACTTGGAGCGATGACATGATTCAAACCTTAACTGAACGAGTCGATTTTTAGCACGTGAAACTGCCTCTCTGACAACACATCTTGTCTTATTTCGAGGTCGAGGAAGGGGCTACACAATAAGCTTTAATATATGTGGTCGTGACACCTCAGTCCTGAGACGTGTGAGAACAACAGAGGGTATGCTAATATGCAACTTTTCCAAGAGGGTAGGACACATCGAAATACTATCTTGATAAATATAACCAAGCGTAGCCTTTTTTTTTTTTTTAACTAAACCGGGTTCCTTTGAGAGAGGAAACGAGCTGCCAAAAACTCAGGAAAATTCTGCAAGAGCATCATCTGGAACCATGACCGATGCCAGTAATTATGACAGCCATTAACCAAGCACTATAATTACTTCTGTAACGGTCAGAGACAAAAAAAAGGATTATTTATTCCAGGGACATCGTTTCGTAAAAAGGCCAAATTATATGTTCATATTTTAAGCTCCATGTATGGTTTTTGCAACAGTGCATTTTCTGGACATCATTGGTGTTGTGCCACCAACCGATATGTTTGTAATGATGAGTCAATTAGGTCAATGTATGTTATAAAAACTCCAGTATGATGCAAACAATTTGAATGGATATTTTGAGACAAATTAACTTTGAGCCAGATGACAAAGAATTCATTCTACTAGAACAATCGGTGTGTGAAATTACTTTCGAATAAGCACGGAACAAAACCTAAGATATCTTGATATGTGAACCTATAAAAACAAGTGATGTTCAGGCCCGTAAAAAAAAGTGGTACTCCATGGAAGCATGTGAGACTGAGATTGATTGAGCCGCAACAAGACTATATATAGATACAGAGTAGTTCCAACCAAAGTGGCAACTATGGTCAGCATAGACGTGACTTTTACACTTTTAAATCCATGTTCGAAACTCTACAAGAGCACGACAATAGTCTCATCTATATAAAAAGCTGACGTGATTGAAAATGAATAAGAGCAGCAACTTTGTGATGGAAATATTCAAAATTAGACCACTGAGATTGTCATGGAATTGATACTGACTAAAACTAAAGGACTTTGATACTGACAAAAACTAAAGGACTTTGATACTGACTAAAACTAAAGGACAATGAAACTGGTTAAAACAATATGAATTTGATACTGACAAAAACTAAAAGACTTTGATACTGACAAAAACTAAAGGACTTTGATACTGACAAAAACTAAAGGACTTTGATGCTGACAAAAACTAAAGGACTTTGATACTGACAAAAACTAAAGGACTTTGATACTGACTAAAACTAAAGGACTTTGAAACTGACTAAAACTAAAGGACTTTGATACTGACTAAAACTAAAGGTCTTTGATACTGACAAAAACTAAAGGTCTTTCATACTGACAAAAGCTAAATGACTTTGAAACTGGTTAAAACAATATGACTTTGATACTTATTAAAGCTAAAAGACTTTGATACTGACAAAAACTAAAAGACTTTGATAGTGACTAAAACTAAAGGACTTTGATACTGACTAAAACTAAAGGACTTTAAAACTGACTAAAACTAAAGGGTCTTTGATACTGGCAAAAACTAAAGGTCTTTGATACTGACAAAAACTAAAGAACTTTGATACTAACAAAAACTAAAGGACTTGGATACTGACTAAAACTAAAGGACAATGAAACTGGTTAAAACCATATGAATTTGATACTGACTCAAACTAAAGAACTTTGATACTGACTAAAACTAATGGACTTTGATACTGACAAAAGCTAAAGGACTTTGATACTGACTAAAACTAAAGAACTTTGATACTGACTAAAACTAATGGACTTTGATACTGACTAAATCTATAGGACTTAGATACTGGTTAAACAATATGACTTTGATACTTATTAAAACTAAAAGACTTTGATACTGACAAAAACTAAAGGACTATGATACTGAAAAAAACTAAAGGACTTTGATACTGACAAAAACAAAAGGACTTTGATACTGTCTAAAACTATAGGACATTGATACTGACAAAAACTAAGGACTTTGATACTGACAAAAACTAAAGGACTTTGAAACTGGTTAAAACAATATGACTTTGATACTTATTAAAACTTAAAGACTTTGACAATGACAAAAACTAAAGGACATTGATACTGACAAAAACTAAAAGACTTTGATACTGCTTAAAACAATATGACTTTGATACTGAAAAAACTAAAGAAATTTGATACTGACTAAAACTAATGGACTTTGATAGTGACTAAAACTAATGGACTTTGATACTGACAAAAGCTAAAGGACTTTCATACTGACTAAAACTAAAGGACTTTGATACTGACAAAAACTAAAGGACTTTGAAACTGGCTAAAACAATATGACTTTGATACTTATTAAAACTTAAAGACTTTGATACTGACAAAAACCTAAAGGACTTTGATACTGACAAAGACTAAAGGACTTTGATACTGCTTAAAACAATATGACTTTGATACTGAAAAAACTAAAGAACTTTGATACTAACTAAAACTAATGGACTTTGATAGTGACTAAAACTAACGGACTTTGATACTGACAAAAGCTAAACGACTTTGATACTGACTAAAACTAAAGGACTTTGATATTGACTAAAACTAAAGGACTTTGATTCTGACAAAAACTAAAGGACTTTGAAACTGGTTAAAACAATATGACTTTGATACTTATTAAAACTTTAAGACTTATATACTGACAAAAAGTAAAGGACTCTGATACTGACAAAAACTAAAGGACTTTGATACTGACAAAAACTAAAGGACTTTGATACTGACTAAAACTAAAGGACTTTGAAACTGACTAAAACTAAAGGACTTTGATACTGACTAAAACTAAAGGTCTTTGATACTGACAAAAACTAAAGGTCTTTCATACTGACAAAAGCTAAATGACTTTGAAACTGGTTAAAACAATATGACTTTGATACTTATTAAAGCTAAAAGACTTTGATACTGACAAAAACTAAAAGACTTTGATAGTGACTAAAACTAAAGGACTTTGATACTGACTAAAACTAAAGGACTTTAAAACTGACTAAAACTAAAGGGTCTTTGATACTGGCAAAAACTAAAGGTCTTTGATACTGACAAAAACTAAAGAACTTTGATACTAACAAAAACTAAAGGACTTGGATACTGACTAAAACTAAAGGACAATGAAACTGGTTAAAACCATATGAATTTGATACTGACTCAAACTAAAGAACTTTGATACTGACTAAAACTAATGGACTTTGATACTGACAAAAGCTAAAGGACTTTGATACTGACTAAAACTAAAGAACTTTGATACTGACTAAAACTAATGGACTTTGATACTGACTAAATCTATAGGACTTAGATACTGGTTAAACAATATGACTTTGATACTTATTAAAACTAAAAGACTTTGATACTGACAAAAACTAAAGGACTATGATACTGAAAAAAACTAAAGGACTTTGATACTGACAAAAACAAAAGGACTTTGATACTGTCTAAAACTATAGGACATTGATACTGACAAAAACTAAGGACTTTGATACTGACAAAAACTAAAGGACTTTGAAACTGGTTAAAACAATATGACTTTGATACTTATTAAAACTTAAAGACTTTGACAATGACAAAAACTAAAGGACATTGATACTGACAAAAACTAAAAGACTTTGATACTGCTTAAAACAATATGACTTTGATACTGAAAAAACTAAAGAAATTTGATACTGACTAAAACTAATGGACTTTGATAGTGACTAAAACTAATGGACTTTGATACTGACAAAAGCTAAAGGACTTTCATACTGACTAAAACTAAAGGACTTTGATACTGACAAAAACTAAAGGACTTTGAAACTGGCTAAAACAATATGACTTTGATACTTATTAAAACTTAAAGACTTTGATACTGACAAAAACCTAAAGGACTTTGATACTGACAAAGACTAAAGGACTTTGATACTGCTTAAAACAATATGACTTTGATACTGAAAAAACTAAAGAACTTTGATACTAACTAAAACTAATGGACTTTGATAGTGACTAAAACTAACGGACTTTGATACTGACAAAAGCTAAACGACTTTGATACTGACTAAAACTAAAGGACTTTGATATTGACTAAAACTAAAGGACTTTGATTCTGACAAAAACTAAAGGACTTTGAAACTGGTTAAAACAATATGACTTTGATACTTATTAAAACTTAAAGACTTATATACTGACAAAAAGTAAAGGACTCTGATACTGACAAAAACTAAAGGACTTTGATACTGCTGAAAACAATATGACTTTGATACTGAAAAAACTAAAGAACTTTGATACTGATTAAAACTAATGGACTTTGATAGTGACTAAAACTAATGGACTTTGATACTAACAAAAGCTAAAGGACTTAGATACTGACTAAAACTAAAGGACTTTGATACTGACTAAAACTAAAGGACTTTGATACTGACTAAAACTAAAGAACTTTGATACTGACAAAAACTAAAGGACTTTGATACTGACTAAAACTAAAGGACAATGAAACTGGTTAAAACCATATGAATTTGATACTGACTCAAACTAAAGAACTTTGATAGTGACTAAAACTAATGGACTTTGATACTGACAAAAGCTAAAGGACTTTGATACTGACAAAAACTAAAGGACTTTGATACTGCTTAAAACAATCAGACTTTGATGCTGACAAAACTAAAGAACTTTGATACTGATTAAAACTAAAGAACTTTGATACGGACTAATACTAAAGGACTTTGATATTGACAAAACTAAAAGACTTTGATACTGACTAAAACTAAGGGACTTTGAAAATGACAAATACTATAGGACTTTGATACTGACAAAAGCATCTATTATGAAGAACAAGAAGTCAAAATAAGCAAACTTCTTTACTAGTGTAGTGATATTTCTAAAAACTCTCGTGTCGATCTATGAAAAACAGACAGGGCAGAAAATTTAACAGACACGGGGTATAGTCCAATAATTAAACAGAGATCATACGTGCCTCTTCTCTCAAAGAAAGGAAGTTTAAATTCAGGCGCAACCTACGTTAACTAGGGATGTAATACTACCATCAACAAGTCTTTGGGCAAATCCTGAAATACTAGTCAAGAAACCAAATTGAAATATAGTATCGAGATTGAATATCTCCATTTGAATTCTGTATTCAAAAAGGATATATACTTCCTTACAAAAATTGCAAAAATGCTAGAAGTTTTAAGAAACTGTCTATACAATGACAACGAGAATGTTTTCTCCTTGCCTTAGGGGTTGTTTTGGCCCAAAAAGAGCAAAGTAGTATTGAAAGAACAATGGCATATGCCAGCAATCAATTAAAAAAACAACACAATTACTATTACTCTAATTTAAAGAGAAACTGTTGTACTTTAATGTGGGATAGAAACGTATAGAACAAGTATGTTTGGTAACAAATTCATGTTATCACCGTTCAATATAGCGGCTTATAGGCATGAAAACCCCGAGCTGTCTGCTTGCCAGATGACCACTATCCCTCCAGGAATATGACATGACAGATGAGTACAGAGCTGGAAAATCTCGTGGAAAGGGGCTTAGTCATGGCGACGACGTCGATTTGAATGGAGACAACATATAATGCGAGGTTTAAATTAACAAATTAAAAGACATGATATATGCTTTCATCTTGAAAGGGTGAGAAAGACCCATATGGTATAACGGTACCAATTGCGCAAGTCCAGATGGGTGGAGCTTAAGGTGTAGGGAACCTTACTTTCAGAAATAAACAACAACACTAGCTATGATTGGTGGATTATGTAAGAGTTGTACTTTCTGTTAGGCTCAAAAAAAAGTTTAGCCTCTTGGCAACATGTGAGTTTATGCTAATTCCTATATAGATCATATTTGTATTTTTTTATGATTTTTTGAAAATGTGATACACATGACTGAAAATAAGTATGTTGTGACTAGATAACTCATACCCCTGTTTAGTTCTAGCAGAGTTATCTCTCTTACATGCAATGGAGTACCTGGTTCTGTCATGCTCAAATTGACAATCTAACATTGTTCTCTATGACAGTGTGTGACATGCATGCTGAAATAGGATGGAAAGTATATTTATTTCAAAAAACATTAGCACTGACGTCTATGGAAAAACAATTGGTAACGTGATACTATATTTAATACCTATTATGAGTGCCTTGGGTGATAATATCTTCGAGAAAACAATACATGCCCGAAAGGTGGTAGCCATAGCTCCTGATTATGAACAGACAAACGGAGTGTTATATCACATATGGTCACCAAGGTCAAACAGACAAACGGAGTGTTATATCACATATGGTCACCAAGGTCAAACAGAAGGCGGACACGCGTAAGAAAACAGTCATACCGCCCTCGTCAACTGGCGAAGTAATATACCGGTTTGAAGCTGGCGTAATTGCTGGACTCCTTGGATTAAATACAACATAACAAAACGGTGCAAGATATGTTCTGCTGTGTTGGAATGTTTACTGACATATACACTTGGGCCAAATCCTATGCAGAATGTTCCAGCAAGAAAACCCCCAAGGACATAAAGCCAGCGCCCTTGTTCCATGATCGTTTTACGACCAGGGCAACATACATAACGTCTTTACTTCTATCTGAATAAGGATGCAAACATTTGTCATGAAGAATGTTAATGCAGAAACAACATCATGATATTCCGTTAAATGTTTCGTGTGTAAACATGGGGTCAGTTGGTACCTTCAATCAGACAGTGGGAAAAGTTTACCAATAATACTATTGCCTGACATATGTGTATTAGTAAATACCAAAATGAGTTTACCAACACCTTGTCACTTTGAATTCGCGGTCTCGCGGAGTGATTTAATGCCACACTGACCAATATAATATGTTCATTGACGACTACCAGAGAGACTGGAACCAGTTCTTTCCTTATGTTTAGTTGGCCTATAAACAATAGCAATCAGCAATCAACACAACAAACCTCTTTCTTTATGACTAATGGGCGGAGGCTTGGCTCAGTGCCGGATTAAGGCCTTCCAGGGTTCAAAGCACTGAAACTATTCTGGTGCCTACTGCCTGCCCCCTACTTTTTCTACAAAATGTAAATCTCACAGCAACAAAACAATATTAGCGGCTAAAATGGTGGGAAAACACTAGTGTTGCCATCATTCCAAATCAAATTACTCGTACATGCAAGTAATCGAAATCGTCATATAGTATTCATTTACTTTTTATTATCAAGAATATATACAATTTTTTTTCTGGTGCCCCTGTTCAGTTTTATTATTTCCAGAAGCACCAAGTAACAGTAAAAATCAAGAAGACAGTAATATTGATTAAGAAGAGTCTGAAGACAATTAGGAACATACTTGACAGTCAAAGGTGTGTGGTTAGAAAAACTGTATTTTGTCAGGTAAAAAAAAACCTACTGCAAAGGTCACTCACGGCCTGTGCAGACTCATAGAAGGTTCCGTCTCAGTTTAAATTGTGCTCTAAGGTTTCGCACATTGCAAATGGTTAGATATTTAAAGATGAAACGTTTGTCGCGTTTTCTTCACTTGTAATCATATATATTTAAAGAAGACCTAGTGTATTAGGCATTGCTAAAATAACTTTTAATTCCGATTATTTTGGTGTATGATTTGATGGATGTAATTTGGGTAATAGAGTAGCGGTTTTTAATCTTATTTGACGGGGACCCAGATTGCGTTTTTGTTGTTATCCTCGCCACATATCAAATGCTAAAAAAATCCCCCACCTAGATAGAAAATTAAAAATTATTAATATTGGTCACCGTTACGTATATTTTTAATATACATTTAATTGGTTGTTTTATCAGTTTTTAAAAATATAATTTTTTTTATTACATGCTATTGTAATGTAAATTTACTCACTAGAGATGATCTTTTCTTCTTCAGAAAATCGGTTGGCCTAAATTATTTATCGGTAAAACAAGTAATGTTGACCTAGATCCTGACCTTGATTTAAGGTAAATGGCACCCACGTTAACAGGTTTTATTTTAATTTTAAAATGATTGTTGTTGTCAAGCTCAAGATGGGACTAATGAATTAAGAAGTAACAACTTTTTAATCTTAAAGTAAAAATAATTGGTTATTGTCCGGGTCATGTTAGCAGTACGTAATATAAACGATCACGTGACTCCCCCTTCGTGATTTCGCAATTTGGGGATTTTTTTCGAAACTTCGTATTAGAATGCGATATGATCTTTGTTTTAGTGCAATATAGATAGTTTTGGGGATTTTACATCAGATATTAAGTAAATTTCTTTTGTTGTGTCCAGTTTTTGAAGCCATGTTAACTTTACTTCATTTAGTTTTAAAGGATTAATTCGTATTTCTAGAAATATTTGATGTGCCCATACAGACTTCTTGGACATAGATAGTTTATCAAAATTTGAATCCGATTTCCAACACCGGAGTGTTAAATATTGTGTTTCTACAAGGAGCTATAGTTAAGCACAAAACAGACTTATGCATAGGTCATCGTCTTCCATCTTGGATTTTCCAACAGAATTCGAATTGGAATATATTAGAACATTTAATTGCTAAGACATTTGTACTTAATTCGTTTATTCCATTTTAACAATCTTTTTCCAGGGTAAAAAATTATTTGTTAAATTTTACAAAACTCGTTCTTTTCCCCTTTTTCTGTTTTACTGTTTATTAGAGCTAAAAAAAAAAAACGTAACAGTCACGGCTATCCACTTAAAACAGCATGGCGACCCAGTTTTTAGGCGCGAACAAAAGGTTAAGAACCACCGTCACCGTGTGGCGTGTGGCAGAGTTTCTTATGCCGTCAATGTGGTAGGTGTGTTATGGTTGGGGTGGAGTACTTCCAATATTTAAATAAAAAGTACCATCGAAGTCCCACCCAAGCTCGATTTTGCAGGAAAAATGAATTAGTAAGAGAGAGAGAGAGAGAGAGAGAGAGAGAGAGAGAGAGAGAGAGAGAGAGAGAGAGAAGTAAAGCTCCAAGCCCCAACCAGCAATTTCTACAGTAAAATTATTGAATATACAAAAGATGAAATTCATATGAGTAACAATACATTTGTTAGCGATGTGCTTAGATCATGTATAATTTCCATAAGTACAATATCCAAAAAACATATGAGCCACAATACATGAAAGTATCATAGAGTTGTGCCAATATTCTATCAACTGTGCTTGATGCACTTTCTTCAAATACCTATTTATGGACTTGACTATTGCTTGTGTAATTCTTTTTGATATACATATGCCACTCTACTCAAATGTAAATCAATGAAATTATAAAATGTCTAACAATATTTCCAAGCATTGACGTGTGTAAATATGTCATTCAAATACATCAAGGATAATTTATCAGACTGCAGAATCTCCCAGACTGACTCCTGATGAGTCATTACGTGTAACTGACCTCTGCTAAACTGTGTTTTTGCAAGGTGAACTATATATAGTACACCGATCTAATTGCAAACAGTGTACATGGTATGCTTTATTGTTTCTTGATTGTTTTTAATTAACAACATTGTACATGTAGATACACATAATGTAGCTGATTGAATATTTTAATACTGACGGAATATTTTCTGTTACTGATTTGACTGATCTATTTATACATTACTGATTTGCATACTATTATAGCTTGCTGCCGAAAGTTTATATTGAAATTTGTAAAATATTAAATATGACATGAGGCACTTTTACATAAATGGTGACTGAGGACAGTCATTTGATGCTGTTATTTTTGTTTGTTTGCTCGGGGTTTTCGGGTGGGCAGAGAATGTGCTGCAGACCCAAACGTATTGTGAAGCTAATTGTTGTCTATGTAAAAAAAAAAACATCAGTCATATCGCTACAATGTCTGCTGTGTGACATAGTGATGTATAGCACTGGGACATCATACCTTAGACATGTAGCATTTTGTCCCACCCAGTCACATTATCATGACACAAGGCCGACCAGTCCTAACACTGACTTCTTACTGCTGGGCACCTAACGAAGCTGCTGTATGTACCATTTTAAAGTCTTTTGTATGATTCAGATAGATGATCGAACCCGCGACCTCTCGCATCCGAGGCGAACGCTCTAACCACTAGACCACCTCAACACAGCTAACTATTTTCAAAATCTTCGTCGATAACGTCATGTTTCCTCTTAAGAAGGGATATGTAATCGCATGTTTCTTTTCAGGGCATTTCGAGATCAATTTGTTATGTCAGTTAACTTCTTCTCGGTGCATTTTGAGTTATATTTATAGTGACAGTTATCCCGAACATTAACTTTAACACGACGTATGTTCAATACCAGAGACTGTCAACACTCAACAAGCCCATTTATAATGTGTATCTTGCCACTACGTAATGCTAATGTACAAAGCACACGTACGTGTCCAAATAATTACAGTACCTTATCTGATATCTAGCACTTTTTAAAATAACTGCAGCGTCGTCAAAGAGCCACTTAAGCAGGTGGGCATGGTCCTGCGATCAACCCTGGACTGTCGCTTTTAGTTTAGTTTTATGACCTGTAATTCGCGTTTTTGTGACCATGGAATAAGCATGTAACACATACATTCACGCATGCATGCATATATACGTTTTTATTGGACCATCGATTTAAGCGCGCGTTCTGTAAACGTGTGGACTTTTAGATGTAGGCAATGGTCGTCCTTAACAAAGTTTCTTTATAACACTTTTCCATCAGATAGGAAGTGTTATTGTTTTTTTAATAAAAAGTTTATCGCCGATCAATATGTTCAAAAATCACTTTGACAGAGTTTAAATCTGGATACGAGTTAGGTGTCAACTCTTCTTGTTACGTAAACATTGTACTCGCACGCGCACTATAATAGCATGGCATTTCTAAAATCAATCGTTACCTGCCAAATGATTGGCTGAAAGACTGAACATATGAGGTGTTGAAAAAAGTATTAATTACCATTTATATAAACCATACTGGCTTTTCCAATAAAATCATAGTATTACCATGTTTACTGAGCTTTATATACTACTACCACTACTACTACTACTACTACTACTACTACTACTAATAATAATAATAATAATAATAATAATAGTAACAATAATCACTCAATTTCTATATACAATGGTTGTAGAAGTGAGAGATTTTTTTTAGCAAACCATGTTTCTACAGGTTTTAAACCGTTAAATAAGAACAAAAAGACTAGATGAAACATAATACATAACAGCCGTGAAAGGTTTTGCGAACGCAACAGTTTTTGTGTTTTAATTTTTGTCTTGTATATATTTTGTATTTGCCTCTGAAAAAGACTCATTAAGAGTCGAAAGAGCTTAGCTAGACACTAGTCTTGCATCGTCTTGTCAGTTTATTGCATGTATCTTAATCCCTGACACATGTGATTCCTTGGCAGATCCAGTGCACTTGAAAAGACTGTTATTCGCCATATATATATATATATATATATATATATATATATATATATATATATATATATATATATATATATATATATATATATATATAGTTGTTGTAGGGTTTAACACCATCATTTTTCAGCACACGATAGGCTATACATGGCGGCCAGTATTAATGGTGGAGGAAGAACCCGGGAAAGGCCCCGGACAGAACCACCAACCCACGAGAAGCTACTGGCAAGCTTTCTCACATACCCACATTGACCGAAGCTGAGACTCGAACCCAAGCAGACAGACGTGAGATGTCAGTGATCTGTAAGGTCACACGAGGCCTGCTACTACTATCAAGAACAGGAACTCGTAAGTTGTTCAATCTTGTTTTGAATTCAAAATCCAGTTGATACTTGATTGTGTTACTGATACAATTAAATATGTTCAATGTCGCGTTGACTTCAGGCCGATATGCCACTTGTATTGCATACCCACTTAATCTTACATGGTTTATCTGGCGTTCGATACAGATACTCTGTCCGTATTAGTCTGCGGCGATCGAGTAAGAAGCAGGACATGGAATATTACACGCCAGCGAATGGAATTACCCCCCCCCCCCCCCCCCCGCAGGCGCTCAATGCCATTATGGTTGTTGGTTAAAAGTTAGCCACTGGGTGGAGTCTTAGGGCTGCGGAGAGAAGAACCACTCTTCCCCTAGTATGGAACAGTGAAGACAAAGACGAAGGAGGGAATTTGAGTTATAACAGAAGTAGGGGGAAAAGAAGACGGCAGTGGAGGAAGACCCAGCCTGATAGAGAAGTCGCCCCACCCTCAACACCACGTGTCATTGATAAACCGGACTTTCAACCTCTCCCTGAAAAGCGAGAACCTGTAACAGAGGGTCAAACTACGGATATCAATGACCAGTAGTAATATGGGTCCGTCTGGCGACAATGGGAACTCCAGTCAAAAAGAGCTTGGGTCCGTCTGGCGACAAGCTTTCTAGCGACAATGGGAAATCTAGTTAAAAAGGGCTTGGGTCCGTCTGGCGACAAATATAGTGGGCCTGTCTAGCGACAATGGGAATTTAACATGGAAGTATTTGGACCTATCTAGTGTCAAGTGGAATTTAACATGGTGGGCCTATCTAGCGACAAGGGGAATTTAACATAGTGGGACTATCTAGCCTCAAGGGGAATTTGACATGGGAACTATTTGGGCCTATCTAGCGACAAGGGGAATTTAACATGGTGGGACTATCTTGCGACAAGGGGAATTTAACATGGGAACTATATGGGCCTATCTAGCGTCAAGGGAAATTTAACATGGGGAATATTATTTGTATTTGGAACTGTCTAGCGACAAAGGAAATGGAGGCAAAGAAAGCAAATATATTTTCGAGGTATATGAGTGGCCCTGAAAACAAACCACACAATCTACTAACAAAACAGAAGGGAAGGAAAATAAAATCACACATCTCTATACACACAGAAGGAAAGGAAAACAAAACAAGAATAATTAGGAACACGATACATTCTATGTGAAATATGTTCATTGTTTTCATTCATTCATCAGTTTAGTAAAATGGTAGTGTGATATTTATTGTCGACTGAATTCTTAACATATCTCAAATATAAGGGATGTCCTGTGTATCTCAGCACACGCTATAAACAATGTTGCCAAGTTTTAACAAATCTAAGTCGAATGGGAAAAAAAGCAGCACCAAAATGTGCATTGTTCTATCGACAGTATAAGCTGTGTGTTTTGATTTGAAATTTAAAGTTAACCATAGGCAGGGTCATAAAGTGCAATGTCACTCGCGTCAATCATTGTTACATTGTTACAATTCTTCCGAACGTGTGTTATGGTTCTGCTATTTTTATTTCAAAGTTAGCCATAAGCTGGGTTATACAGTGCAAGATCACTCGCGTCATGAATGAAATAGTTTTGTATTTGTTTCCTTTCTTTAAAAAAAAGGTAGATCTCATGCTTAAAAAAAAATTTCCGTGACACATTGCAGTGCCAAAAATAAAGATAAAGCTCCGATACCTGAATTATACAAGTTTGTCGACTCAAGATTTTATTTCATCCAACGATTTACTGATTGACTATTTGTAAGGGTGTAGCGTTTGAAAAACAAATTACATGACAAACGAAAATTATGGTGCCTACTGATTAAAATTTTGGAGAGGTATCTTCAAACGGGAACATCTACCATTAGGATTTCAATCAAACGTATTACGAGAGAGAGAGAGAGAGAGAGAGAGAGAGAGAGAGAGAGAGAGAGAGAGAGAGAGAGAGAGAGACTATGGTATACCTACTTTTAAACAGAATCAGCACACTTACGCTTGTTTTTGTGGAATAGTTTACCTTAGAAAAATTCAAAAAAACACACATCCCATTTATAAAATCAAATCCATAGGAAAGGTCCACGATTTTAAAATATCACCAGAGTGAACCGATGACAAATACGACTAAAACGTTCTCACAAATTAGTTAATCCAAATACGCTGTGATTTATTTGACTATAAAATTGACATAATTTTTGTGGGATCGCCTAGGGTACGATTGTTCTTGCTTTAGTTTGACTTCTTTTTTATATAAATAATCTAGCGGTGAAACACGACATATCTCGAGACTAGTTGAAGAGCTACTGAAGTCAATTCGAAGTGAACGCGGTAAAAAAAATTAATCTAGCCAATGAAATTGTTTAGGATGAGTGATGCAATGTTTTGTACGAAGGTGGTATGGCAAAATAATAAATACGCTCTCAAGTTGTTCCCATTGCAGTGCAGACTGGAATGTAAACTTAAATCCCTCCTTTGTGTATTGTAACATTTCTTCTTACCACATCAACTACTGAATGGTCACAGTACTCGTACCATTTCTTTTTACCACATCAGCTACTGAACGGTCAGAGTAATGGTTCGCATTTTGAAACTGACAATTTATTTGTATCTTATTTAAACATTTTGATGTACACACATCGGTATAGTCAGGAGTGTTGCAGTATTAAGTGGCATGGTGTTTTGTTTCTTTTTTTTTTTTCTTTTCTTTTCAAACTTGTGAATCTGTTATTTGTACGAATTAACGAAGCAAGCTCAGTGAACCTCAAGGATAAAAACCCAAGTTGTATGTCTATTGATGTGAATATTTACATCAAAAACAATATATAATTTCAGCAACAAACTAAGCAACATAAATACCGTTACAACAATAGAAAGCCCGAAATCGTCTACAAAAAAAGAAATGCGTTTAAAAAAATAGGTAAAGATTAACGATGGCTAAGCAATAAAACCGAATTTAAGAAAGGCAATGACATTTGTATATAGGCCTCTCACTTTGATATTGTATGCGAATGTAATCTGCCATGTATTAACAGCTTGATAAAAGGTATACGCAAAGAGAAACTTCAATTCAAACTGACTTTTTCAGATTTATTCCTTCTTTTTATTTTTTGGGAACACACCTAAACACTATTCAAGGGTGGAACAGGGAAAATACACATATCAAAACAAACCATACAATTCACACACAGGCAGAAGCGAAAACGCACATCTGCTAATCACACGATAGAAAAAAGTATGTGTAAGTGTCAAAAGCTAAGGTCATATAACTTTTGTACGGATTGTAACCTTCCACTTTGGATAATGTGAACTATCATAAATTATTATCACAAACAGAATTGAAACATAGCAGGCTTGACAGTTGTTGTTTATATAGATCCACTAAACTTCACAACTTGCGTGCGCTGTCTCATACTTTGGTCTCGGGAAGGATCCCTTTGTAGGTGTAGCAACTGTGGTAAAAGTAGAAGTCGTTGTCGTGCTGTCAAATAAGAGTAGATTATTTTAAAAAATGGATCTAGTATTTTATATTTTTAACAAAAATCAAATAAAGAAATACAGTTGTTGGTAGACATTGTGGTCAGCAAAAAAGTAAAAGTGACAGAGAGAATGAGACATCGTAGTCGAGAAGCGTACTTCTGGAGTACGTATCCTAACGTCACAGCACCTTTTCAATCACTCTTGATGCAAAGCAATGCCATCTCCGCGTGAGACCATGCGGCTACTATCCTACGGATGTCATTCAATCCAAAGTAACCTCCTGGTAATTTCACCGTATCTGTATCGAAATGAACTTGTAAAAGACGAATATTCGTTCCCTGTGCGCTTGCTTGAATACTTTAACTTTAAAAGTTTATTCCAAACTTTCAAAGAAAACCGGCCGACATATCTACCGGGACCAACTCCTGAAGAATTAGCCAGAGCCGGATTTTTCTACTTGGGCGAAGGGGATAAAGTCAAGTGTTTCAGTTGTGGTGTGTCAATTTACGAGTGGGAACAGAAAGATTCCGCTTACCTGGAACATGCTTGATGGTCTCCGAATTGTCAATACCTACCTTTAGTGGGACTTAGTGACTGAAAGTGACAATACTGTACCATGTCGTTTAACAAACCAGTTTGGCTTGGAGACAAACCTAATCCAGTATATAAACCCTCTTTAAAAAATAATATTCAAGGATCACCACACAAATTGCAAGAGAAAATCTACAAGGAAGTTTGGCAGGGACTTGCTACAGAAAAATCTCAATTGGTGACTGTAGAGCATTTGTGTCGTGAAATTCACAAGAGGAAAGTGACAAAAATCAACCAATGTGTCAGATTTCTCTGGATCAAGTCTACCTTCCACAGATTCCAATTTAGACCGTTTACATCTGAAGATGTTTTGATCTTTCTTAACCGTGACCCTGAATGGCAGTGGCCCGAAACTACACGTTATGTTAATCACTTTTGCTTTTGGAGAAGATTTTAAATAATTCTGTGCAGATTATGCACTTTTGGTCTTCGAGAAAAAGGAAGTATAAAATAGAACTACCATGCCACAATCTGTATCAGTTGTGATAAAACAGATTCCGTGGAAGGACATCAATGAGAATATTCACACGGTGGAGGATTACGAACACTTATTACGAGAACTGTGTCCCATCCATTGGGGTCGACATGTAGTGTGTGTTTTAGTGACTTGCTTTCTGGGATTTCGTTACCTGTCGATTCCTTGTGGACACTTTACGAACAATACCTACAAAAACACTATGTTGACTTCTTTAAATCTCCACGAGAGACTCATTCTGTTAAAAGCCTTACACTTTCATCTGGATACGTCTCGACCTCTACAGGAAAAAAACGTTTGTCAACTTTTACGTACGGAAGTGTTGTACGAAGATGTGTGTGTAGCTTGTGATTTACACTCTCATTGGATACGTGACTGGAAAAGTTGGGATTTTGAGGCTTGGACAAAAAGAAGCATCCCATTATGCTCAAGCGTTGTGATCGTAAAATCCATCGTCGAGTGAAAAAAGTCACTTTTAAACCTATGTTAGTGACAGTGCCAGAAGAAGAAGAAGAATCTGTCCCCGAAGACAATCACTCTTTTCAAGACAGGACTCTCATGGACATTTCCCCACAAAGACCATTCCGAGAGGACACCTATGTGACTGTACCCCATGTAGAGACTATAAGAACATTACACACTACCTCAAGGACACCTTGGCTACCCAAACGATGTTGTACAGAGACTTGTTTATATGCCACTTTGATCGTTACCATGTGTATTTTATTCCTGTACTTATCCATTTATCTTTTATGTATTTTTGTCTTTCGTGTTGTTCCAATGTAAACATGAATTGAAATAAACGTGTCTTGAAAAAAGTATAAAAACCTCTTGTCTTATCTGTTTTCGTGTCAATAGTATCATACTCTACATTACTATGGCTAACTCTGCTATTTCTATTCCTTCTTCCTCGACATTCAAAGTCATTGACGAACACTTAGATCATGCTAGTTGGGAGTTCTTGTATTTTCTTCATCCTTTTAACATGTTAATTGCTGGACCGAGCGGTTCAGGCAAAACAGAATTTGTCAAACGTTTGATCGAACATAAACATCATTTGATCGATCGTTCACCTCAACGCATCGTGTGGTGTTACAAAGAGTGGCAATCGGCATACAGCCTCTTGCAAGAAAGTCAAGGTGATTCCACTGTGTTTGTGGAAGGCATTCCTAGCGAAGACGATGGAATCGTATTTGACCCTAGTCAAACTCATTTGGTCATTTTTGACGACTTGTTATGAGAAGACGAAGAAGAATTTAAACTGTGGTTTACGCGTAAAGGGTATCATCGTAATGCCCGCGTCATTTACATTACATAAAATTTGTTTCAATAAAGTAAAGCCCATCGTACCATTAGTCTCAATGCTCATTACGTGGTCTTGTTTAAAAGTCCTGTCGTGTACACGTCCTCGTCGTCGACATAACAATAACAAGCAACAATAAATTCTATTAAAACCTCGGTCTCATTGAACTTGTCTCATATATCGTCAACATGACGTCCCTTCAGTCTCATCTTCCCATCAAATTGATTCGTGCCTTGTACGGTATCAGTCGCGAAAAAAATCCACAAATACGTGCTCACGTCTTAGAAGCCATTCTCAAAGAAGTCTTACGATGGTTTACGGTGACAGCACGTCAAATATTGCAAGGCATCATTCACATTCCACATCAAACGCTTTCTTGACAGAAACAAAGTAGCCATGACGCAACTGGCTGATCCTCACATCGACACACACATCAAAAAGCAAATCATTTTGAAACCTGGAAGTAGCGGTTCTCTAGGATGTGTCATCATTCGTTCTCTTTTAAAATGGGATCCCAATGCTCCCAAAGATCATCCTAAGAAAAAAGCCAAACGAATCCCCAAGAAAAAGTACAATGGTGCCAAGACCAAAACACAGAAAAAGAAAAGTCCACAGAAAAAAGCTGTTACCCACAAAAGAGGTACTTCGGCCAGGACGCAACCTTACCTTCGTAAACCACGACCTGCAGCGTCAGTGACCGCGTTTCCAGTAGCCTCAGGTTCTTCCACTTCTCCGCTGCTGGTATTGCCAGCCAAATCCAATTTGACACCCGTTCTTCCTAATTTGATGAAACATTGAAAATCTGCGTCTCCCAAAACGTCTCCTCCACCGGTGACACCCTCTTCCACATTAGCGACAGTAGCAGCTGCTCATAAATTACCTGCCCCCAAGGTTAAAGTCCAAGAGAGATCTGGCATGTTACAGAGTTTACTGGATTTGTCCAAACAAGAACTGTCCCAATTTAGTCCGTTACGAACCCCTTCACGACGTGTGTTACCTGTCATGAAGTTGATACGACGGAAAGATAATCAGTGGCGTCGCATTCCAGTATAAAAAATGACTTGAAGACAACGACCTGAATCAGTATTTTCTGTGCTACTTCTGAACTCCCAATGGTGTCTCCTCAAAAACGTGCTCACCACAACCATCGCCGTTCTTCTGTCCAAACCAAGTCAGTGACAATGGACATTTTCACCCTTTAAAATCTGGGCAACTGCGTGTGGAACTTCAGTTTGCAGGGGCTCTTGAAGAAACGGTGAATGTCATTCTGTATACTGAATTTGATAATACCATAGAAATCAACAGTTTGAGAGAAGACACTCTAGACTATTAGAAACTATGGAAGCCCCTTGACCTTCTTTAAACAGTGTAGAATCAATGGAAATGGAATGGGAGGTTACAGAGAAAGCAAATCCCCAAGATCAAAAAGAAGAAGTAGTGATAATGCAGTCCAGATGGCCAGAACAGGAACAACATTTAGTCACCTGTTTTGCCAAACACTTGGAGGATAAAATGAGGGACACGATTAAGAAAGATTGTTATGGATGTCAAAACGATCATCCCAGTCAAATTCAACACGATAAATGTATGATGATGAATCAATTAGAAAAATTGGACGATTATCTGAACGAAGCTTATCAGAAGATTATCAGAAGAAACCGTGTTACTTCAGTGGTATAAAGACTTGCGTGATCATTCCTCTCCTCCATTGTTTGCTCGAGAAATTGATTACATCGAAGCTCTCTTGGTCAAGATTAAGGAGACAAAGCAAATAAACAGTTACTTGACAGACCTTTTCAAGCAAAAAGTCTGGATCGAATTGATGACTTATCATCACCTGTGAAGAAAAAAAGCGACACAAAAAATTGATACTTGGGAACTTTATTACCTTATGAACAGTAGTTCATACACTGATTCTTGGAATCAATGTTTGTTAGTTTGAAAAAAATTGTGTTTTGTTTGTTGTTTGTTATCTGAATAAAAAATGTCTTTTGAAACCAATGCGTCTGTCGTTTGTTTTACATTTTTTAAAAATATAGATGCTCTTTGACTTCTTTCTATCTCTCACATCAAACTATCCAAACGTTTCCAACACTAAACCATTTTGCTTCGGCTGCTTCCCCGTGTATGGATAGTAAATTGTATGTTTTGTTTTGGCTTCTTGCCCGTGTGTGTGGATGATAGATTGTATGATTTTGGATAGTAGATTATATTATTGTTTTTGGCTGCTTCCCGTGTGTGGATGGTAGATTGTGTGATTTTGGATAGTAGATTATGTGGTTTGTTTTAGCGGCTTCCCGTGTGTGGATGATAGATTGTGTGATACTGGATAGTAGATTATGTGGTTTGTTTTAGCTGCTTCCTCGTGCGTAGATAGTAAATTGTATGTTTTGTTTTGGCTGCTTCCCCGTAAGTGTGGATGGTAGATGGTGTGATATTGGATAGTAAATTATGTGGCTTGTTTTGGCTGCTTCCCGTGTGTGGATGGTAGATTGTGTGATTTTGGATAGTAAATTATGTGGCTTGTTTTGGCTGCTTCCCGTGTGTGGATAGTAAATTGCATGTTTTATTTTGGCTGCTTCCCGTGTGTTGATATAAATTGTATGTTTCATTTTGGCTGCTTCCCCGTTTGTGGATGGTAGATTGTACGGTATTGGATAGTAGATTATGTGATTTGTTTTGGCTGTTTCCTGTGTGTGGATAGTAAATTGTATGTTTTATTTTGGATGCTTACCCGTTTGTAGATGGTAGAATGTATGATATTGGATAGTAAATTATGTGGTTTCTTTTGGCTGCTTCCCGTTTGTGAATGGTAGATTGTGTGATTTTGGATAGTAGATTAAGTGATTTGTTTTAGCTGCTTCCCCGTTTGTGGATGGTAGATTGCATGATATTGGATTGTAGATTATGTGGTTAGTTTTGGATGCTTACCCGTGTGTGTATCATAGATTGTGTGCTGTTGGATAGTAGATTATGCGGTTTGTTTTCGCTGCTTACCCGTGTGTGGATGGAAGATTTTATGATATTGGATTGTAGATTATGTGGTTTGTTTTGGCTGCTTCCCGTGTGTGGATGGTAGATGGTGTGATTGTGGATAGTAGATTATCTGGTTTGTATTGGCTGCTTCCTGTGTGTGTGGATTGTAGATTGTGTTATTTTGGATAGTAGATTATGTGGTTTGCATTGGCTGTTTCCCGTTTGTCGTTGGAATATTGTGTGATTTTGGATAGTATATTATGTGGCTTGTTTTGGCTGCTTCCCGTGTGTGGATGGTAAATTGTATGGTTTGTTTTGATATGTGTATTTTCCCTGTTCCACCCTTGAATAGTGTTTAGGAGTGTTCCCAAAAAATAAAAAGAAGGAATAAATCTGAAAAAGTCAGTTTGAACTGAGGTTTCTCTTTGCGTATACCTTTTATCAAGCTGTTAATACATGGCAGATTACATCCGCATACAATATCAAAGTGAGAGGCCTATATACAAATATCATTGCCTTTCTTAAATTCGGTTTTATTGCTTAGCCATCGTTAATCTTTAATTATTTATTTTAAACGCATTTCTTTTTTAATAGATGATTTCGGGCTCTCTATTGTTGTAACGGTATTTATGTTGTTTAGTTTGTTGCTGAAATTTTATATATACTATAATCTATAGCAAAGCGCTTAAGTTTTTTCAGTATTTTAATTTCACGCTCACAAAAGGATACCAAGTTTGTCTTGAAAGAGAATTGAAACTCTAAGTTATGCGAACGTGAAGAAAAACATTTCTTTGTTACTAGTTAGGTGTTGTTCTGTTCATTCTAATCATGCTTGCTGTATATCTTTGTGTTTTGCAGGTCATATTGTTTTTTATGTAAATATTCACATCAATAGACAGACAACTTGGGTTTTTATCTTTGAGGTTCACTGAACTTGCTTCGTTAATTCGTACAAATACCAGATTCACAAGTTTGAAAAGAAAAGAAAAATAAGAAACAAAACACCATGCCACTTAATACTGCAACACTCCTGACTATACCGATGTGAGTGTGTACATCAAAATGTTTAAATGAGATACAAATAAATTGTCAGTTTCAAAATGCGAACCAGTACTGTGACCGTTCAGTAGCTGATGTGGTAAAAAGAAATGGTACGAGTACTGTGACCATTCAGTAGTTGATGTGGTAAGAAGAAATGTTACAATACACAAAGGAGGGATTTAAGTTCACATTCCAGTCTGCACTGCAATAGGAACAACTTGAGAGCGTATTTATTATTTTGCCATACCACCTTCGTACAAAACATTGCATCACTCATCCTAAATAATTTCATTGGCTAGATTAATTTTTTTTACCGCGTTCACTTCGAATTGACTTCAGTAGCTCTTCAACTAGTCTCGAGATATGTCGTGTTTCACCGCTAGATTATTTATATAAAAAAAGAAGTCAAACTAAAGCAAGAACAATCGTACCCTAGGCGATCCCACAAAAATTATGTCAATTTTATAGTCAAATAAATCACAGCGTATTTGGATTAACTATTTTGTGAGAACGTTTTAGTCGTATTTGTCATCGGTTCACTCTGGTGATATTTTAAAATCGTGGACCTTTCCTATGGATTTGATTTTATAAATGGGATGTGTGTTTCTTTGAATTTTTCTAAGGTAAAATATCCCACAAAAACAAGCGTAAGTGTGCTGATTCTGTTTAAAAGTAGGTATACCATAGTCTCTCTCTCTCTCTCTCTCTCTCTCTCTCTCTCTCTCTCTCTCTCTCTCTCTCTCTCTCTCGTAATACGTTTGATTGAAATCCTAATGGTAGATGTTCCCGTTTGAAGATACCTCTCCAAAATTTTAATCAGTAGGCACCATAATTTTCGTTTGTCATGTAATTTGTTTTTCAAACACTACACCCTTACAAATAGTCAATCAGTAAATCGTTGGATGAAATAAAATCTTGAGTTGACAAACTTGTACAATTCAGGTATCGGAGCTTTATCTTTATTCTTGGCACTGCAATGTGTCACGGAAATGTTTTTAAGCATGAGATCTACCGTTTTTTTTATTTTTTTAAGCATGAGATCTACCGTTTTTTTAATCATCAGATCTACCGTGTTTTTTTATTTTTTTTAAGCATCAGATCCACGTTTTTTTTTTTAGAAAGGAAACAAATATAAAACTATTTCATTCATAACGCGAGTGATCTTGCACTGTATAACCCTGCCAGCATATAGCACTTTGATATATTAATATCAGCATGAAAATGGTTGCTTGTAATTATAGGATTTGAAAGGTATTAGGAAATACAACTCTTGACACTGTTTAACGATCATGCACATGAAGTTATTTCCCATGCGCCCTTTGTATTGATACTTCATACTGATTTCCGTACACGGATCTTGAGTCGCAGAACGTGTGCGATCGTTTTAATTCCATAATGTTTTATGTGTAGTTTTTCAGTTGCCTAATAGGTTGTGGTGCACAATATAGATAATATCAGTTTTATTAATATGCAATACTAATAAGTCCGAGTAAGTACACTGATTGCTCTTTTCAGTTTAATTTTATTCACATCGTCATTCACAAATTACAAAGTCGGTCGAAATCGACAAGTAAAACGCACATTATAAAATGCAATTTGCGAAATGCAATGAAAATAGCCAGAACATCAGGTCTTGCAATCAAAAGAGTGTGTCCAAGGCAAAGGGTGTAGTTATTAGGCCGGTTGTTTGGTTAGTTCTTTAATTTTTATATGAATAATTTTGATGATTAGATTCGCCTACTTATATAAGACGTTTCATTTTTTTAACTAACTCCTTTAGCCATTTTTCCTCAAATGAACGTGCCGAGAATCATAGGGTATAGAACTTACACAGCGTGTAAATCACTAACAATAGTTACTGTGTGTAACTGAAAGTAGCTTCAAGTACAGACTAAATCGCCCTAACAAGATTTAAAGTAAAAAAAATTTAGCATAATATATGTTATATCAAGATGTATTGATTCATTCGAATCAATCACTGGATTAAATCAGAACCGTTTTTCGGTTCAACCATATTTGTTAGCCAAGAATGGCCGTTCTAAAATCGGCTCTTTGGTATATGAAGCTGGACAAGACGGTGTCGTGAATACGTAAGATCTTGTGGATGAACTCTTACTGTCAATAACAATCAACTGACCAATCATAGAGATTATTATTTGACCAGTTAGGTTATCAATGTAATTATTTTGGTATATGCATAAAGCAATCGGATTGGATCAGCTTCCTTGAGCTGCATCCAATCAGATACTGAAGCATGCCTGATACTTAATTGGCTAGTTACAAATGCCAAGAGTCGATATAAAATGAAGTGGATCGACGACCTTTGAAGAGCCAAGATGCGACTTAATATATTGATTCCCTTTTGAAAGGGCACATCATGGAAACATGTATCCTTTCCTTTTCGAAAATAGAGGGAGGCATCTGTCTGGTGTCCCCCCACCCCATCCCCAAAAAAAGGTTTATCCCCTTTTAGTTCGTTTCCTAATGTGGCATGTATTATGCATGTTAATTGCACTTGTGATTTCTTGAATACCATGACAATAGGCCGATTGATAGCGTAATGTACAACAAACTTTTGTTAGTCATGAGTATGTATTGACTATCAACGATGAATGTGATTAGTTTATGTGTTAACACTAAGAACACTCGTTTAATGACAAACTGACTGCGATGTAAGTTATTGTACAATGGTGCAAAAATGTATAGCATGATTGTTTTATATAAATTAAATGTTCGGTCAATAACAATGTACAAACAGACAAACCAACTAACAAGATTAACAAGTGGACAACGAAGTTTTCATTTACTATTTCATGAATTAGCTATTTGATATTTTATGTCCCCTCTCTCCTGCTAAAAACATTGATAACGTGACTCCTAAATGAAATATGGGGTCAATTATACCCTTGAAGTTAAAAATCTAGAATCGTGACAAGAAGAGAAAACAATGGACCCCTACGAATGCTCACGTTTAGCATTATTAACCTAAACAACCTAGACCTAAACAACCTAATTTTTTAGAGGATTATTGTGAAATGGATATTATCTAAACTGTTATCATAAGATTGAATATCGTGTAAGATTTCTTGAAAACAATGGCAAATCATACATGAAGTAATCCCAAATCACATATAGCAAAAGACTCACGCTAGGTGTGGCCAACACATTATTTCATCATTTCAAAACAATATTTCAGTAAAACTCTCTAACATATCAGTCTATATATTTCCGAGTAAATATTACAAATTAGATACAATCATTATTTTCTTCTTTGCTATCAACCGCGACCTCTTCTTCTGCGCTGCTTACACCAGGCCGTGTATTCTTGTTTAAAATGCAGCTCAATAATTAGGCTCAAATCATACAAGCATTCATCTCCAAGACGTTAGAACACGTGACTCTTAACTGCAAGTGCTTTACGTTTAACTAAAATTACCCGTTTGTGGATGGTAGAATGTATGATATTGGATAGTAAATGTAAATTATGTGGTTTCTTTTGGCTGCTTCCCGTTTGTGAATGGTAGATTGTGTGATTTTGGATAGTAGATTAAGTGATTTGTTTTAGCTGCTTCCCCGTTTGTGGATGGTAGATTGCATGATATTGGATTGTAGATTATGTGGTTAGTTTTGGATGCTTACCCGTGTGTGTATCATAGATTGTGTGCTGTTGGATAGTAGATTATGCGGTTTGTTTTCGCTGCTTACCCGTGTGTGGATGGAAGATTTTATGATATTGGATTGTAGATTATGTGGTTTGTTTTGGCTGCTTCCCGTGTGTGGATGGTAGATGGTGTGATTGTGGATAGGAGATTATCTGGTTTGTATTGGCTGCTTCCTGTGTGTGTGGATTGTAGATTGTGTTATTTTGGATAGTAGATTATGTGGTTTGCATTGGCTGTTTCCCGTTTGTCGTTGGAATATTGTGTGATTTTGGATAGTATATTATGTGGTTTGTTTTGGCTGCTTCCCGTGTGTGGATGGTAAATTGTATGGTTTGTTTTGACATGTGTATTTTCCCTGTTCCACCCTTGAATAGTGTTTAGGAGTGTTCCCAAAAAATAAAAAGAAGGAATAAATCTGAAAAAGTCAGTTTGAACTGAGGTTTCTCTTTGCGTATACCTTTTATCAAGCTGTTAATACATGGCAGATTACATCCGCATACAATATCAAAGTGAGAGGCCTATATACAAATATCATTGCCTTTCTTAAATTCGGTTTTATTGCTTAGCCATCGTTAATCTTTAATTATTTTTTTTAAACGCATTTCTTTTTTAATAGATGATTTCGGGCTCTCTATTGTTGTAACGGTATTTATGTTGTTTAGTTTGTTGCTGAAATTTTATATATACTATAGTCTATAGCAAAGCGCTTAAGTTTTTTCAGTATTTTAATTTCACGCTCACAAAAGGATACCAAGTTTGTCTTGAAAGAGAATTGAAACTCTAAGTTATGCGAACGTGAAGAAAAACATTTCTTTGTTACTAGTTAGGTGTTGTTCTGTTCATTCTAATCATGCTTGCTGTATATCTTTGTGTTTTGCAGGTCATATTGTTTTTTATGTAAATATTCACATCAATAGACAGACAACTTGGGTTTTTATCCTTGAGGTTCACTGAACTTGCTTCGTTAATTCGTACAATTACCAGATTCACAAGTTTGAAAAGAAAAGAAAAATAAGAAACAAAACACCATGCCACTTAATACTGCAACACTCCTGACTATACCGATGTGAGTGTGTACATCAAAATGTTTAAATGAGATACAAATAAATTGTCAGTTTCAAAATGCGAACCAGTACTGTGACCGTTCAGTAGCTGATGTGGTAAAAAGAAATGGTACGAGTACTGTGACCATTCAGTAGTTGATGTGGTAAGAAGAAATGTTACAATACACAAAGGAGGGATTTAAGTTCACATTCCAGTCTGCACTGCAATAGGAACAACTTGAGAGCGTATTTATTATTTTGCCATACCACCTTCGTACAAAACATTGCATCACTCATCCTAAATAATTTCATTGGCTAGATTAATTTTTTTTACCGCGTTCACTTCGAATTGACTTCAGTAGCTCTTCAACTAGTCTCGAGATATGTCGTGTTTCACCGCTAGATTATTTATATAAAAAAAGAAGTCAAACTAAAGCAAGAACAATCGTACCCTAGGCGATCCCACAAAAATTATGTCAATTTTATAGTCAAATAAATCACAGCGTATTTGGATTAACTATTTTGTGAGAACGTTTTAGTCGTATTTGTCATCGGTTCACTCTGGTGATATTTTAAAATCGTGGACCTTTCCTATGGATTTGATTTTATAAATGGGATGTGTGTTTCTTTGAATTTTTCTAAGGTAAAATATCCCACAAAAACAAGCGTAAGTGTGCTGATTCTGTTTAAAAGTAGGTATACCATAGTCTCTCTCTCTCTCTCTCTCTCTCTCTCTCTCTCTCTCTCTCTCTCTCTCTCTCTCTCTCTCTCGTAATACGTTTGATTGAAATCCTAATGGTAGATGTTCCCGTTTGAAGATACCTCTCCAAAATTTTAATCAGTAGGCACCATAATTTTCGTTTGTCATGTAATTTGTTTTTCAAACACTACACCCTTACAAATAGTCAATCGGTAAATCGTTGGATGAAATAAAATCTTGAGTTGACAAACTTGTACAATTCAGGTATCGGAGCTTTATCTTTATTCTTGGCACTGCAATGTGTCACGGAAATGTTTTTAAGCATGAGATCTACCGTTTTTTTTTATTTTTTTAAGCATGAGATCTACCGTTTTTTTAATCATCAGATCTACCGTGTTTTTTTATTTTTTTTAAGCATCAGATCCATGTTTTTTTTTTTTTAGAAAGGAAACAAATATAAAACTATTTCATTCATAACGCGAGTGATCTTGCACTGTATAACCCTGCCAGCATATAGCACTTTGATATATTAATATCAGCATGAAAATGGTTACTTGTAATTATAGGATTTGAAAGGTATTAGGAAATACAACTCTTGACACTGTTTAACGATCATGCACATGAAGTTATTTCCCATGCGCCCTTTGTATTGATACTTCATACTGATTTCCGTACACGGATCTTGAGTCGCAGAACGTGTGCGATCGTTTTAATTCCATAATGTTTTATGTGTAGTTTTTCAGTTGCCTAATAGGTTGTGGTGCACAATATAGATAATATCAGTTTTATTAATATGCAATACTAATAAGTCCGAGTAAGATCACTGATTGCTCTTTTCAGTTTAATTTTATTCACATCGTCATTCACAAATTACAAAGTCGGTCGAAATCGACAAGTAAAACGCACATTATAAAATGCAATTTGCGAAATGCAATGAAAATAGCCAGAACATCAGGTCTTGCAATCAAAAGAGTGTGTCCAAGGCAAAGGGTGTAGTTATTAGGCCGGTTGTTTGGTTAGTTCTTTAATTTTTATATGAATAATTTTGATGATTAGATTCGCCTACTTATATAAGACGTTTCATTTTTTTAACTAACTCCTTTAGCCATTTTTCCTCAAATGAACGTGCCGAGAATCATAGGGTATAGAACTTACACAGCGTGTAAATCACTAACAATAGTTACTGTGTGTAACTGAAAGTAGCTTCAAGTACAGACTAAATCGCCCTAACAAGATTTAAAGTAAAAAAAATTAGCATAATATATGTTATATCAAGATGTATTGATTCATTCGAATCAATCACTGGATTAAATCAGAACCGTTTTTCGGTTCAACCATATTTGTTAGCCAAGAATGGCCGTTCTAAAATCGGCTCTTTGGTATATGAAGCTGGACAAGACGGTGTCGTGAATACGTAAGATCTTGTGGATGAACTCTTACTGTCAATAACAATCAACTGACCAATCATAGAGATTATTATTTGACCAGTTAGGTTATCAATGTAATTATTTTGGTATATGCATAAAGCAATCGGATTGGATCAGCTTCCTTGAGCTGCATCCAATCAGATACTGAAGCATGCCTGATACTTAATTGGCTAGTTACAAATGCCAAGAGTCGATATAAAATGAAGTGGATCGACGACCTTTGAAGAGCCAAGATGCGACTTAATATATTGATTCCCTTTTGAAAGGGCACATCATGGAAACATGTATCCTTTCCTTTTCGAAAATAGAGGGAGGCATCTGTCTGGTGTCCCCCCACCCCATCCCCAAAAAAAGGTTTATCCCCTTTTAGTTCGTTTCCTAATGTGGCATGTATTATGCATGTTAATTGCACTTGTGATTTCTTGAATACCATGGCAATAGGCCGATTGATAGCGTAATGTACAACAAACTTTTGTTAGTCATGAGTATGTATTGACTATCAACGATGAATGTGATTAGTTTATGTGTTAACACTAAGAACACTCGTTTAATGACAAACTGACTGCGATGTAAGTTATTGTACAATGGTGCAAAAATGTATAGCATGATTGTTTTATATAAATTAAATGTTCGGTCAATAACAATGTACAAACAGACAAACCAACTAACAAGATTAACAAGTGGACAACGAAGTTTTCATTTACTATTTCATGAATTAGCTATTTGATATTTTATGTCCCCTCTCTCCTGCTAAAAACATTGATAACGTGACTCCTAAATGAAATATGGGGTCAATTATACCCTTGAAGTTAAAAATCTAGAATCGTGACAAGAAGAGAAAACAATGGACCCCTACGAATGCTCACGTTTAGCATTATTAACCTAAACAACCTAGACCTAGACAACCTAATTTTTTAGAGGATTATTGTGAAATGGATATTATCTAAACTGTTATCATAAGATTGAATATCGTGTAAGATTTCTTGAAAACAATGGCAAATCATACATGAAGTAATCCCAAATCACATATAGCAAAAGACTCACGCTAGGTGTGGCCAACACATTATTTCATCATTTCAAAACAATATTTCAGTAAAACTCTCTAACATATCAGTCTATATATTTCCAAGTAAATATTACAAATTAGATACAATCATTATTTTCTTCTTTGCTATCAACCGCGACCTCTTCTGCGTTGCTTACACCAGGCCGTGTATTCTTGTTTAAAATGCAGCTCAATAATTAGGCTCAAATCATACAAGCATTCATCTCCAAGACGTTAGAACACGTGACTCTTAACTGCAAGTGCTTTACGTTTAACTAAAACTAAGAGAGTATTGGGAATAGATGTGTTATGCTGTTAGGTAATTCATATGTTTCAAATAAACAAAAAAGAATGACAGTTTAAAGATTATATATATATATATATATATATATATATATATATATATATATATATATATATATATATATATATATATATATATATATAATCAAAGTCATGGTCAGTATATAGTTAGTCGAATGAACGAATACCGACTTCGATTGGTTCAACTCGTGCGGACGTCTATATAACAATGATGGTTTCATCAGCATTATTCTTAAGACTATTATGTAGTTCCTCGACTTGCATATGAAATTACAGTGAAATAGAAACACTATACAATGATTAAAATTATATACATTTCGAAATTTTTAACGAGATTGAATCTCATGGTTAAAATGCTTTGAAGCATATGAAGAGAGAGCTAGTTTTACGAGAAACAAAATCTGGTGCTTCACGACGAAAATAATATAATTAACAGAGACCGACTATTGTTGATCATCCTAAACAGTATTGTACATGTAGCTGGGTTTAACAGACGATAAATAAACTAGAGCAATCACATTTGCGATGATTCATCACACTTTTACGTTGTTCTAAAGAGTATGTCAGACGTTATTGCACGAGTTATTTGCTGATAAATACATATAATCTTTTAGTCGTCTTCGTTGTCTACTTTCCATGTACTGGTGATGTTTGACAAAACTGACGCTCTAGACTGAAGCCGACGTATATGTTCCTGTCGAATTTTCTCGTGAGAATCTGCGTTGTTTTCTTTCACCATGGTCTCCAATGCACGTTTACGGGCAGCTTTAGAAAACGTCATGGCCGCCTTTACTAAAGTACCAATTGTAACTATTTTCGTTATTGGTGGGGGTTTGTCTGGCGTAATCTCATTGATAAGTTTTTCTTGGTTTTTATGTATTTCCGAAATATCTGCTTGAAGAAATTCAGGAACTCTGCTTTGACCGGACATTCCTGACACAGATCCTGCCCTGGAGGAGCGTACATATAAACTTGATACTGAACTTGACATACGACTATGTGGACCGTTGTCTTCATGGTGGTACACTTTGTCCTGCGAGAAATGTGTCTTTTGCCTCGTACTCACGTCAGAAGCCGCCGAATCGGCCGTCGCAAACTTCCCCCACGTGTTGGAGGCCGACCTTAAGCTGGCTTGACTGCTTCTTCTTCTTTGCAGCTCTCTTTTCTCTCTTTGAAATTTTTCAGCAATTGGTTTACCCTTGTATTCGTCTTGTTCCTGTCCCTTGTCAGTATTTACAAACATGTCAGATACATTGTTCAACGTATTGTTAGAATCCGCAGAGTCAGCCGCGTCATTCTGGTCGCACCTAGTAACGTTATTATTGCTCGCGTGACTCTCATCTTCTTCCTCGATGTCTTCCTGCACGGTACCCAAGCCAAGATTTGAGTGAGATACCGACCTATGCAACTTAGAGTTCGTTACAGCACCGACATAATTGTTCACTAGCACAGGTTTTTCGATTGGTTTATCAACATCAAGCAGTTTCTCGTATTTCCCGCCGGTCTTTTTGTACACTCCCTCTTTTGTTATCAGAAATGGTTTTACTCTAGGGCGTGTTTGCTGCGACGAGGCTGATCTGGGTGAAAGTGATAGCTTCCTTGATGGATCTCTGTTGTTAAGAATACCGTGTGCCGTATGTGGACGTTGCCTACGACTCGTATCGGACTCGCTGTCTTTCGTTTCATAACGCAATCTGATGCTTGGGGAGGATTGCGGTCGTTTGTTTCCAATTTCTTTGGTATTGCTGGCTGATACTGGCCTTGTTACCAGTGCTTTATAATTCTCTATCATTTCTTTTTCCCACTTATCAACGTCAAACGCTTCACTATCAATTTCCAGGGGACTTTTCACCACACGGAATAAACATGTTTGGGAAGAAGACGTTGAACTTTCATCAAAGACGTCATCTTCTGCGCTATCATGTCTATTGTAAACTGTATAAAGTGTCGTCTCACTTGGTTGAGCTATTAGTTCTGGGACATTGCCAGTGTCATCTAAGACTGATTTAAATGAAAGCCGTTTTCCCTTAGACATCGATGTTTCGCTATGCATTATAAACTTATGCAATTGTTTCTCGCATTCCCGCCAACCTTTGAGTCTCTTGTTGCTGATTCTAAGTCCTTGACGAAACAATTGACTTTTCTCGTGCACATTGTCGTTTTCGTTCGAAGGGGGCAGTCCTAAGTTACATACCCCAGATGTCTGATACACATTTTTGAAGGTGGATACAAGCAACCGTTTCTCTCTGTCTATCTCGTAGTTGATTCTAGACGTCTCCCGGTCAAAATGTTTTATCTTGTCATCCAAGCGGATCTTCTCATAGCGATTCTTCCGCTCAGCGCGGAAGAATTTGTCGTTTGTCAGACGCATGGGCATATCCGATTTCCGAGAAACCTATAATAATAATAATAATAATAATAATAATAATAATAATAATAATAATAATGATAATAATAATAAGTTGATGAAGAAGAAGCGGAACGAAAACAAAAGCGACAACCATGACAAAACGAAGATTACCAGTCGTTCTTCTAACGTAATCGTTGCAAATGCAATAACGTAATAACTATTTCACCAATTAGAAGTTTTATAGAATCTAAAATGAATGCAAAAGCGAACTTGCCTGGGTAGATATAAATTTTCATTCTCAAAATTATTTGCACACGAAACAGAAGCTCGATGTTCTTTTTTGAATATATTTTTTACTTTTATTCTTACAAAGAATAAATCAAATAACTTTTATTAACGCTCTCTTGGCACTCTGCTGGAAAGTCTAGCCCTGACTAACTTCGTGCTGAAAGATTTCGAGAATAATGGACAACGTGACATATACAAATGAGACGGCTATTACAAATTAATTAACCCATTAGCAGTCGTGATTATGCCACAAATAAATACAAGTGATAAAAATTAATCAAGCAGTACACAACCTAATACTTGCACATTTGTATCAAGCAGTCAGATTGATTTAAAATCACATCAAGTGACTAAGAAAGCGATTAGGTTTTAGTTCATCGCCAGGAAAAATACTACTGCTCTTAAATTCATGCGCCTGAATTCTGCTTTGCCGATTATTTAAAAACATTTAAGGTTAAAATATCATTCTGTTATTTACTTCTTAAGATTTATTGTGACTTTTTTGTATAATTACTGTAATTATAAGAACTGAACAGGGTTCATAAAGCAATGATGCCTGAAATCAATTACACACCATGTGTTAAGCGTCACTATGCATTAATGCACGTTTTGTGTTAATTGATTTCGCGTCATTAAAGCCGTTCATGCAGTGTGTAATCAATTTTCAAGCTTCATGACTTTACAAATCTCGTAAAACATGAAGTTCAATCCTTAAAAATAATGCTTTTGTAAATAGATATATTAATATATTTTAATTTATTTTGTCAAATTTACGCATAAACATGAAAGACCATACAAATATTTCATACACAGAATCTTACCATGTCCGTTACGAATTAGTAAATATTTCCGAAACAATCGGTACAACGTACAAACGCTCAGACTCTAACTAGCATCTGGATTTTGTGGCACAGCTGTTTGCTATGGCTTGTGTCGGTTTTACCATATACAAAACTTTATGGAATGCAAGTCCTGTATCCAATGTCACATATAATCAAAGTGTATAATTTACACATTTATAAAAGTATTTTTACTTTTTAAATTATAGTAATACAAATCGCTAATTAATCAGTTCTGCTTGACAATTTTGGTAACAACTGTCAATATCGTTCAGCTTCTCCAATATAAACGCCGATCACACAATACAAGTATTATAATGATTTCAAGTACCCCATGACTTTTCTCATAAAATGTTGCAAATGTAGCCATCAATGGATTACTTACTTTTACCATTTTGAAAAGAACCCCAAATAGTTTCCTACTTGAATCTTTTAATAAGTCCCTAACGTAAAAACGAAATTTGTTTAATGTCATTACTAGTTTGGCCACAGTTATGTTTGCTCTGGACACACCTCCTAACCCGCTTTAACAAAGGCCGAGCGCTGAACAATAGTAACCAGGTCAGTAAATTAAGTTCCCGATAATGATTGTTACACCCTCTCAAATATCTCTTATGTCAGGTTAAACTGACAGAACAAACGGAGTCAGACTTTCTAATCTTGTTATGTTTGTAATTAGGCAAGGAATTTGCTCATATGCAAGACCCTTGAAATTTACTGAACCACTCCGGTGGTCAAATCTGTTAGAGAGTCCACCTCAGATGACGGAAGTCGCGGGTTCGAATCCCGGCCGAATCATACTGCTATTAAAAACTGATGCCCAGCTTAAGATGTTAGTGTTAGGACTGGTCAGCTTGACGTCAGGATAATGTGACAGGATGGGACATCATGTTACATTTCTGAGTCATGATGCCCCAGTGTTAAACATTACTATAAACTGCCACACTGCAGACATCGTAGCCATATGACTTATATCCTTACAGCTATGTTTTAAAAAAAAGCCATAATAAGTCAAAATATCTAAATCACACGCATTGCAATTTACTGTACTTGATTGAACGTACGAGGAGAGACACACGAGAACAATGTTGACATTATTTTGAGATGCCACGACAGCTAATTTGTTCCTATTTCCAAGTAATGATGTTAGGAATGGGATGTAATTATGTTTTCTACATACATACATACATACATACATACATACATACATACATACATACAAATGTGATTAAAAAATCAATGGCATGACGAACAAAGACAAATCGATAAGAATGCTCCAGAACTTTACAACAGTTTCGATTTGTGATAGCTATCAAATTCTTCGCTAATGGCTTTCACTCGTCTCTTTAATTCCTGAGATGAATTGCTATTGTTGTCGCCACTTAAGAACCAAACAGAGTTGATATTTTACATTGAATTGGTATTGTGGCACACTTCCAGTGTTAACCTTTATAAATATAACCAATTAATGAATAAATGTAATGTACGACTCTTAAAAAAAAATATTTGCAGGTTCTTAGATTGTGTTTTCCAAATATTGTAACCCTTATTTGCATCACGTAATGTCATAACACATTATATCACATCGTAGGTGTAGTTTTCCTATGGTATGTGCAGTTTCATATTTTTTATATTACCACGCGTTAGAATATAACTTTATGTGATTCTGATTGGTCCAAATAAGCCCATGAAATTATTATCCAGTATCATTTTTACTGAATGGCTGGTATCCTGTATTTTTTTTTTTTAACGCCGCCTTCTGGAATGTTTTGAATGAACTTTTCTAGCGGCAATTTTGAACTCGACTCGCGAAAGGAAATTGAGGAAATATTATCTCGGCTGTCTGAATATGGACATTTTACCACCGCAGGAGTTTGTTATGTCATGTATAACAATATCATAATGAGAATAATGACGTAAAACTACAAGACAAGAACAGCAATATGAAATAAAACTAAGGGTATTTATTGCTCATTTGATTGATCGGTATATATATATATATATATATATATATATATATATATATATATATATATATATATATATATATATATATATAATAATAATAATAATAATAATGAGGACTTTGTATAGCGTCTAATCTTTAAAAGCTCTAAGCGCTTTACAACATATATAATGATATGACTACACTACAGAAGAAAAAAAAACAAATAACAAAAAACATGAAATTGGAAAACATAAAAACATGCTGAAAACATATAAGATACAAAACATTATTAGGTCTCTAAGTTTGTTCCTGTAGTCGAAAAAGGTGAGTTTTAAGAGCACTCTTTAAAGGGATCACTGTGTCTTTGTGTCCAATGTCAATGGGCAATTCGTTTAACATCGCCGGGTCCTGGTATGCAAAAGAACGTTGTCCATACGTTTTGGTTTTCATAGTGTGAATAATGAGTATACGATTGTCAGAAGAGGAGTGTAAGTATCTTGCTGGTGTATACGCATGGTTGAGGCCAGATAGGTATGTTGGACTGTCAGTGAAACATAGCTCAAAGAACAAATTTTGTGTTTGATTCTGTATCGAATTGATAGCCAGTGTAGAGTACAGAGCAGAAGTGAGGTGTGCTCTGACCGAGGTATATATATATTCGCAGATATCTTTCAGTTGATGCCACTAAAACACTTGTGTGCTCATTAGTACTTTCAAGACTGGACTATTGTAACTCAATTTTGTCTGGTTCATCACAATCAGAAACTTCAAAAAGTTCAAAACACAGCTGCTCGGATCATCTTTAGAGTACCTCGGTAAGATCCACTGTATATACAAGCGTGGTTCAAATGTAAAAATACAGAAGTAAATAAACTCGCCTCTGTTTACTACAGAATTTGGACATAAATGGGTCTCCTAACTGACAGAACGTTATGCAACCACATCATCTTTACACAGTGTATATGGGATGCAAATCCTACTCAGAAAGAAATTTGTATCTGTCTTCTGTACAGTCTTTTATTGTTCTAGTCAAATACTGCAAATATCCGTCACAAATGCATTGCAGTAAATGTGGGAATTTCTGAATCGAGTAATCCTATTTTACATGACAATCGCAACAATGTAATGATTAGTTCTGGAAGTAACTTTATAGGGTAAACATGTACACTAGATCTAATGTTTACCGTATCAAACATTGTGGCATCACATGGCATTATTAAGTATGTTTTGAAAAATTATTTTGTTCTTTTTATTCGGATGGAAGCTTTATCAGTCATTTATAGTTTGTAAAAAGATACAATCCACTTTTACTAGTTCAACATTGTTTGGGGATTTTTTATGCGCAACAAATGAAAGGTGCACCGTCTGTCAGAATGAACCAAAATATTCGTTCTCCTTCTATTTAAATAATTTCCACTGAAATGAAAACTATGTGATAAAAGAATCTCAAATGGGTAATGATTTAATATTAAGTTATGAAATTCGTTAAATAATGTCCACCAAGGCTTGCAAAAGCTGGACATTATTCAACTCGTTTCATAAATTCAGTATCAAATTGTTACTCATTTGAGATCTTCTATATATAGTCATCTTTTAAATACTCTATATATTGTAACCTTTACAAACCGAGTGTAATAAAGTCTTGTATTGTCTTGGCACTAGAAAAACCGCATGTACAAAAAAAGATACAATTCTTCTACTTCTGGCATGTTATTGCTGTGTAATGTAAGGAATGTATCAGTCAGATCTCTTTTGTGTGCTACTGAAAGGAAACACGGAAATACCCTCTGCCGCTAAAAATGTTCCTTTAATAAGCAAGGCTTGTAGAAAGCCTTAGGTCTTTTGATACAAGACAAAAATGTAATTTTTGTTTTATGAATATCAGTCTTCTGCTTCAGATATTTTTTTACAGCACCAGGGTAAGCGTGCGATAGTCAGAAAATAAATTTTATCATTATAAAAGTGACACAAAATAGATGAAATACGTCTTCTCTTGACATCCCAATATTAATACATTTTTAAAGTCATTGTTATTTTAACGACGTCCTGTTGTACAGAGGGTTACAAAGTAACAGTGCCTTGTCTGTGAGTGCCTGTTGTCAGAATATTTTTTTTTATCATGTTCATCGTTGAAAAGGTACCTTTTACAGTCTGAAAAGAATGAAGAAAAGTTAATTAATCGATGTTAGAAGGAAAAAAGATACGAGTTACATAAACTACCAAAATGTGATTTGAAAAAATAACTACATACTAACCAATATAACATATTATTTTCCACGAAGAATAATATACCATAATGTTTGCTTTGCTTTATTTTCTTTAGTGTCAGTGATTATAATAGTGTTTAGATGTTTAAGCCGTGTTATTTCCCTGCTGTGACAGCTAGTATAAACAAGTATAATAGAAAGAACGTAATAATCCATAACATTTACTTTGCGGTTTATTTTTATTTTTTTAAATTTAGTCGTGCAAATAGGACAAATTCCCATGGCATCATCCATATAAGTTAAGATTTTTGTTGGTGACCAATTATATTGTTTATTCGTTTTTAGGTATTTATTGTTGTTGCTCAGAATATGCATTGTAAACATAAGATCAACTCACGGATGAGATACATGCATGTCGAAATATATGTTTTGGAAATAAACAACAACGCAACCCATCGCAACAACAAAGCTGATACTACTACTATTGCTATAAAACAAAAATAACAGCCTGTGACAGACTGTAAGACTTTTACGCGCTTGCACCCCTACAACATCTGACCCATTGCTAAATAGATCCAAACACAAACGTTAGCAATATCTAAGACTTACCATCTGATCCAACAATTTCCATGGAAAGACTGAAAATATTCCATTCAGTGTTGAACCTTTCTATCACTTTCGCTTTTTGGGATCTTTCTTTTCCGTCCTAGGAGAAATCCCGCTGTCTATTTCTGAATCCGTAAAACTCTGAGATCTATTTAGCCACACGAACATGGAGCAAGCAACGTTCCATCTAAGCTGCGCGCGCGCTCAGACATCCCCGCGCAGCTAAATTGTCAATCCAACATTAAAGTTTGCTCGTCTCCGTAATGCTTGCACAATGCAGCGAGCATTGCGCGCACATCTACCATTCGACTGGAGGAAACGTTGGGAGCAAGCCGTGTAATTTTACGCGTTCATTTGTGTGGGGGTTTGTTTGTATGTTTGTTTGTTTGTACGGTAGTGTGTCCATTTTTTATGAACACTACGGATTTTTTACAAAATAATTCATACATAGACATTTAATGAGTTGTAGTAAAAACGACATCAGCATAACGCACATTACCATTAAATCCTATTGTTGCAATCAGAGCACTTGATTATGTCAGTACAATGACGAAACCATCATTATATGCAGAGAACCGACATTTTGGCCAAGTCCTGCTACAAATAATAACGGCTAATTAAGTATGTAATTATACTGGATACTATTAATTGAATATCATATAAACGGTACGTCAATCAACGGGTATATTTTTAAAGACTAGTGGGGAATATATAAAGGATATTTTCTTTTCCTACGTTAATACCAGATATTCTTCATCGTGTGGTATCCAAAACGTGATATTTTAACGATTGGTACTACAAGATGAAATACTAGTATATCCAATCTTGGATCATTACTGGACTATTTCTACAGCATTGCTGTGTTATAACTTGCAGATTGATTATTTTGTCGTTGTTTTAATGTCATTTTAAATTCAGCGTCAAGATCAAAGTCGCGTTTTATACCTTCTTTTTCTTACTATATAATAATAACCCTCCGCAATTAAAACATTCTTCTAACTCGAGACATTGCGAGATAACTAAATTTGACCATTCGATACGATCATCGACGATCCAAGTAACTGTATCGGATATAGTTAATAGTTGAGATCACTGGATTGTCATTGCGTATCCTAGCGTTAATGGAGTTCGGACCGTAGCTAATGAGCTATCAACAACACTGGCAGGAACTAAAATAAAATCATTTAACACAATATTGTGTTTCTCTGACGCTCCTGGTATATAACTTCAATATTTTGTTTGCGTTTATCTGCTGGACGCTAACATCATGGTGCGAGTAGATTTCGAAATTTCTCTTCATGTAAGGAACAAAATTGTTGTTGAAGTGTATCACGAACTATCATTGAACATGCAACTATCAAATCATCTAGTCTCCAATTCCAAAAATCGTTTATATTTGTGGCTGATATTATATCACGCATTATTTCACACTGAACTTTATTCGGTTGTAGTCTGAATAATTTCTTAAGCTCTCTTAATTCTGGATCAAGTGTTCTATGAACATCAGTTATGATTTCATAATAATCTATAAAACCTCTCAGACATTCATGCGGAGACAATCCAACACAACTTGGTGGTTGACCATGATCACAGCAGTGGTTGAACATTATCACAGCAGTATTTTTTTGTCAACAACCAATCGAGAAATATTTTTAATATATCTTTAGCTACTGTGCATATTTCATCCCAAATTTTGATCATTGGGATATGTTTTACCCATTCGTTCAGGAGTTCATTTATATCCTTTCCATTGAAACAATGTATGATATCTGCATGATATAACTCCTCAATCACTCATATCTCGTGCGAGTCAATGTATAGGGTATTATTCCATCACTAAGACGTGATGGTATCAATGACGATAATTTGGAATATGCTAGAGTCGCTGTATGCAACTTTATTATATATTCGTGTAATTTATTTTCGCTACATGTAGATATTTTGTTGGCAATGATATTAAGAACATCATCAATTGTTGGTGCAGCTGAACACAAATTCTTACAACTGCTGGTGATGTCATTGTTATTGTTGATAGCAATACGCCGGTTCAAACTATAGCAGCTGACACCCACCGAATACACAATTATATCAGCGACAACCATACGTCTGCGTTTTTTTTACTTTTGCTGTATACTCATCAATTATATATCTTTTAATTTATTTGACCATTCACGCACCTGACTGTACCTATACTCTTGCACGATCATCTGGCAGCTCATTATACTAACTAGGTGGTAGTTTAGCGATTAATTAAAGACACCAATGATAAATCAAGTTGAGTTTTGTTTCGTTAGGTTCAACATCAAATGTTACTTTTTTGTTTTGCTCCAACATCACTAAAAATAAATACAGAAGATTGTTTTAGTGGATAACGCCGTGGAATTGTAGTAGATATTGTAAACACTGTAACGCCTAGTACTGACAACCTGTATATACCGGTAACCTCAGCGCGATGTTTAATGGCATTATTGAGTGGTGACCATAATACTGATCCAGATGCTACCGGTGATCTTTTTTATGTCAAAGACTTTAATATTTAATATCAACGATGGCTGGACTTTCCAAAAATCATTATTGTTTCTGTTTACGTTTCTATAAAATCTCAAGAACGTGCTTATGTGAGCAGTATAATCGGATCTAAGATCGATTACTTCATTATGGATTGTCGTTAGCGAGCTCGGCATTCTATCATCGACGTATTTCCTCGCTGTAGCATTATCGTTTGAATTTTGTTATCCAAGGCCAGTAACTGTATTATTAGTCATACTGAGAGGACAAGCCATTGTATCATCGGATTTTTGTACTCGATTGCGAATATTATCTGATATCGTTGACATAACACTACCGTGCTTAAGTGTTCCATTACTATCGAACACGCATATGGTGTTTTCGATTACTCCATTAATTCTGACGATATTACCTTGTTACGAAAAATTACTCATTGTTAATCTTCTTTGCTTATCTAGAAATGTAACAACTTCCTTTGGATCTACATTTGAAAAGATTTTGTAATTCGAATATTGTATCAATATTTTTTTTTCATTTTCCTGCAATATTTCGTCAGTTGCTTGTTTTTGTTTAGAGGAAGATCTTCCGTAAATATCAAACAATATATTTGTAAGATCTACTTAAAACGATAGAGGTTACTTGTATACTCTTACACGATTTATGAGGTGGTTTGGTTGATTTTGATACAGCATTAAGTACAGAAATTTATTCATGGCCACATATTGGTGGATCGGTTATTTTCTGTGTTCGTAATGTTCAATACTTTATCGGAATGGAATGTTGTATATAACATACCTTCTTTTGGCAGAGAAAGTCCATGCGAATATCAAAAACAGATCCACGTGGATGAATTTCGTATGCAACCCATATAGTTCCTAAACCAAAACTATTATAAAAATTATCACGCATAAAAACGCGTCAACAAATTTTATTTATAGTTTTTCAGCAGCATTAATTAAATCAAAAATAGATATTGGAAGAATGTTTTGTGTCTAACGAGGTACTGCCCTGGAAGTTTGAGTCCTGTTCCATATCGAGGAGTTCCTTGTAATCTTAGTTCGTTTCCTCTTTTGTTTAAAAAAATCCATGACCTATTGTTTTCTTTAGTGCAATCGTTTCCAACAGCACCTAACGCAACTGCTCTAGCGACAGCTGGAGCTGCTAAGGCTTTTAACGCTGGTATATCTGCAAGAAGTGGAAATATGCCACCTGTTTTAATTGACTCTTTAATGGAACTCAGAGAAATATAGAATTTAACTCATGTTTTGAATCTAAAGCTTTGTTAAAATGTTTAAGATGATATTAATGATAATATGTTTGGACAACCACTAACAATTCAATCTTCCTTAATGTTTTTTTTTATTCAGCATTTTATTGTAAACTTTGACTAATTGTATCGTCTGACAAGGAGTCAGGGTGACCTTAACATGACTGTATGATATAATATCATGAGCGATTTAATTAGATGTTCTCTACTATGGCATCAATGACTCTCATTCCTCATTCCAATGAAAAGTAATAGATCGGATACAGTGTTGTAAAATCTAGCTGTGATAGTCGCAAACCAGTATCTATGTTTTGATCATGTCCCATAAATGTCATCAAACATTGATATGCACTTGCAACGTAATTTTGATCAAATATTATAATATATTTTCAGATTGTTCTTGAGGTTCGTTTATTCTAAAAGAAACTTCAGAAACACCAAGTTTGTCAATATCATTGAATTTCGTTCTTTACTGTTTAATCGTGTAACATCATGAAATGCAATAAAAATATACCGTGGTGAAGAAACACCATGCTGGGATGTTATATGACAAGTATAAACACCATCAACAGCACTTTGAACGCTATCTGTGGTCATCGGTAACCATGATAATTTTGATTTACCAACTGAGTCCATGAAAGCAAGTAATTATTTTTTAGCGAGCGATGAAGTTATTACCAGCATACACAACAAACGTTTGAATAATATTTCTTTACCAGCACCACCAACAGCACCACTTACGCTCCAGATAACATCGCTTCATTACCAGTTTTTACAAGTACAATTGTATGCTTAGCTCCGAAAAAACCTCTCTAACATTTCTACAAAATCGAAAAATATGTGACACGGGAATAGCACATGAACATCTTTTAAGATTACCTTTAAACATTAATGGACGTGCTTTTAAACCTAAATTGTAATCTAGATTAACGGTAATAATCACGTTTTCTATATTAACGTCAGCAGCAGGAAAAGCACGGTCTTCTGGTTTATTTATATTGTACGGTCTGCGATCAGGATGGTCAGAATTATCCCTGTTGCAATATCGTAGTAACAACGTCAACATTATCCTGAATTGTTTAAATTTCTCTACCATCAATCATATATACAGCACTTTTGAATAACACCATGATGTCGTTATTAACAAAAACGACTCTGATATCAGCTAAGTATTCTATATTAGTGACGACGTCTGTTACAAGTTCTCCTTCTACTTCAATAAACGCTTTAGCAGGTAAGAGATATCTAGCTGCAACCTGAACTTGTAATTTAATTCGACAACGCTGAGTTTAGTTGTCGTGCTTCATATGAATAAAATTAATAATTGCGTATAGAATCATCCTTTGGAATTCGGGCATTCATGTCAAATGCTGGATCGGATATATATTTGAACATTTTATTATAATTGTTATCGTCTAACACGAAGACCACCTCCTGCTATCAGACTTGTATTTATATTTGTTCTGCTTCACCCGCCAACCCTGCTAACTTTTGATTTGCAGCTTGATTTATTACTGTACTGACATCTGCAGGCATTACGTCAGTGCTGAGCAATTTTACTGTATGTGATTGTCCTCGTATTGATCGTGTTAGTCTATCTTTGTTTGCTAAATATGCTTTACTGGCAACATTACCAATAGCACCAGGAGCTTTATCATGATTAAAATCAATAGCTTTCATTCCTAATATTTTGCAATTGGTATTGCTTTTACGGCTGTTCTTCTAAAATAAAACTTGAACAACATCACCGAGTCCATCACAGTAAATTACTTTATAAATAGGTAATTACGAATTTATGACTATGATCGGCCCACGTTGAGCATTCTGTATTTCATCTTATTTTCTTTTTTGTTATTCATTTATTTAAGCACTGTGATAGTCATCAGCAATTGTATCAAAAATAGATCGATAAACCCCGCCTGAAAATAAACATTGACATATCAGCTGCTTCGTGAATAATTTCTGAATAATTATTTCCAGCACGTTTTCCGCCAATCAGAATCGATCTACGTCATAACGAATTGTTGTTAGGAGAATATAGAACCACTTCTTTGAGTAGAAGAACCATTTCCAGTTGCGCCGGACGAAAGAGCATCGTGTAATTCTTCTTCTTCGAGATATACTGTATACATTTTCAATAAAATCATCTTTACTCTTCCAAGAATAAATAAGCCTAGGTTTTAAGTATTTTGACATTTGACAATCCATGTGCGGTAATATCTACTACTTTGTCGTATCTCGAATTTCTAATAAAAGTTAAATCTGTACACGCAAATGTATCCTTCAGATTAACTAGTTCTGGCGGTTATTGAGGTCGATGAATTTTTTCAAGGAGATGTTGGTTTAGTAAGTGATTTAGAAAATGGAACTGTTGATGGATCAATTTATTTCTGTTTTGCTATTAGTTGTTCTACTTTTGCAGAAACTTAACGAAATCTGGAATACCCGTACTAATATCACCTGTATTATGACGAATTCTAAAGATCATCTTAGACAAACCTTGAAAAATTGGTAACATATCATATATCATATGAATATTAGAATCATCAGCAATATATTCAGCTAATTTATCAACATTCGTTTTTTTTTTTTCTTCATAAGTTCCAGGTCTAAATTTGTCAATTAATTTTTGAACACATGGAAGAATTCGTTCTATTGTATTTTCTGCTCTTTTGTTGTTGTTTCTTTCTTTGTTTCCGTACATTTTGTTCTCATTTCATATTGTGTAACATCAAGAGCTGGAAATTCATCTGGACCAGTTTTATCGATTACTTTAAAAGCTTCTTCAGTACATTTATTACGTAAAGCTTTAACGTTTTCTTCATTGTTCCCCCCCCCCTTCTATTTAGTAATGGGTTTTACTGGTTGAGGCATTGGACCAGGGAGATCTTAAAAATGTCTTGATGTTTCTTCAGTTCTCTAAATTACACACTTAAGTATACAACTTTAAAACGTATAACAGCAGCGGTACGTGTCATATAGCGTCTGGGTCAGAAATGTAATTGTATTTAACATAAAAGCGATCAACGGTCACGGAAAACCTCTGAATACAACCGTTTACTTAGAACATCCAATTTGCTAATTTCGGATGTATCCACGTGATAGCTTCCTTCACACATGTACTCGTAACCAAACGATTATTAGATAGTAAATGAAACGTGAGCTGAGTGTCGATTACTTTACCGCAATAGACGATACCAATATTTCGTGATATAGCCCATTGGCATGTTATGCATTACACACACATGTACCAGCAAAGGTGATTAAATTATTCCGCTGGAATAGCTGATTTAACGACCCCGATCAAATTACTTTCGCGCTACGAGGAAGTCGAAATCAAGTATACATAAAGTTTTCTTCCATCGTAAAGTCCCATTTTATTATTTAGTATTATAACGAATGAAGGAGAACATGCACGAATAAATCCAGTAAACTATACTTCGAGAACACTTCCAATGATGTGTAAGGGAGTTCCTGTTAATTGTTAATGATATGTCGCTATATAATTGATAAGACCTCCTCCTCCTCCTCTCTCTCTCTCTCTCTCTCTCTCTCTCTCTCTCTCTCTCTGTTTGGTACAAATTAAGTATTACAAAATTATATTCTTCGTAACAATATTACATTTCCCGTTTACACCTGGTAACGAAGTCTCATCTTTTTTCTTTTATATTTAGGCTTATCGTGGACATTCTACAATTCTAAATATTTTACATCAATAAATCAAAATATGAAATTATGAAGAAAGAAAAAAAATGAAACATAACGACGTTTTAAAATTGTTTTCCTATTTCACAAGATAAAGAAAACTAAACAACACGGAAAGAGCTGAACAGCTAGATCCATAAAAGACGGACACACTTACGGTCATAGAGGTAGGCAAACTAACGGAGAATATGGGATAGACATAAAGGAAGGAAGAGAGTTAAAATAAAGAAGGAAAGATAGCTCAGATTAGCATACCTGGTGACGTCAACAAGATTAATTACACCGTCCTAATAGGTTCCCACGCTGATAACCTCATGGCTTTGGCTATAGTAGTCATTCTGTACAAAAACAAAATTTCATTGTTCAGTCTATTCAACTATTTGTTTTGTATTTGTTTAGTTGTTTGTTTTTTTTTAAAAATATGAGGTCAACAAATGCATAAACATAAAACGATTAAAGCGGCGTTTCCATTCACGAACCGTTCAGTAACAAATCTCAGACTATCCTGCTAGTAACTGCAGGTTCGTAACATATGCTACTGTTTTATAATGTAGATGATATGGATTCCTTTGTAATAGTCCGATGAGAAATACAGACCTTGTCGCATTCTTTAATGCACAAAATCCAAGAGACCCGTGGTAAAACCTTTAAAAAAAAATATATTATGTCCTGAAATTATTTTTTTGTATATCGGTATCAAGCGAGATCTAAATTGGCCCTCTCGCAATCAGTGTATCAGTGGGTTATATAAAACGGTACAATGTACGACCTTGTTAGTTCAATGGCTTTACATTCATGTGTGATTATTTGCATAATCATTTTGAATTAATGTTGGACAATTATTTCCAGCGATCACGGCCTTCAGCATTGAAATTTGTTTTCTACCTGAGTGATATGAGTCCAGTTTCACGTTTCTTTATAAATTAGTATTATCAATGTGTCTTCACGTGACCTCTGTTAAGTGTCGACTGTTTGTTACTTCGATAGCTTACGGGTGTAATTGAACTCTGACACGTGGTGAAGATAACTGAATATGTGCCGTGTTCGAACAAAACCTGCTGTTTGTTGAACATTACGAGGATACTGTTCATATGAACAATTGCATAAGCCGCTAGTCGATCTTAATTTTTATAGGCTCTTTCAATGAGGAGATAATATTTTTGACACTTCAAAATGGCGTGACAAAAACAAGAGAGAGATGGATACTTTGTAGCTTTTATTGAATTTATTTTTTGACAAATATAACACTAAAGTCTCGCGTCATCATTAATTTCGACATATTATTGGTATTCTTTGGCATTACAATATACAAATCAACGTAATACATCTTTCGGCTGGAACTTCACGCATACAGCACGCGCTGTGACCGCAATAAGTAACGTGTGTAGATTTAAAGTTTATTTACCCGAATTTACTTTGCGGAGCAATTATAACTAGAACGCTCTCCCGTTGATTTTCGATTTGTTTTGGTTCATTTTAATCGATGCTGGTGACGATGTCTCTGACAGAGCTTTAAGCCCATATACATTGTGTTATTTATACAATGTTTAATTTTTTTAAACTGTACATATTGTAGGAGATACTAAGTCTAAATTAAACGAGAAATGGTCCTCATCAGGAGTTGTAGGATTCAAGAATTGTTTAAAGGTCGAGCTCTCGTCCATTCAAGCGGATGTCGAGAAGAATAACACTGGGTCATTTCCGCCAGATCATCCCTACCTTAGGTAGTGTACCTGCGCTATATTCAGAACTATTTCAAAGAAAGACATTTCAGCCACACATGTGCTGCTATGGTAAACAGATAGGGCCGCTCCATTTATGGAAGGTACTGGCAAACATTATACATCCACTGGATGCAAATCACTTCGTCGAGCTCTGTCCGAGTTTATGTCTGACATATTTTAAAGGACAAGTAATGTTCCAAAAGAAGCATAATGTGCAGACGCTAATATTGACATGATCTATGGGTATCTTCCAAAATAAACTCACAAAATGCTGAAATATATCTACACGTTGCTAAGTTTGTAATCTCCTGCACAAGAGAAATGCCTTACATTGATATAAGCTAATTCATTTTGTTACATTTTATAATAATAATGTACATTACAGTATATATGTATGACATACGCATACTCACATACCGCACACAATGACTCACACAGTCCACTGATCTCTGAAACTTCCTCAACGAAACATGTTTGAATGTCCATCTAAACAAATAATTGTAGAGGTATGACCAATGACCATCTTTACTTCCAATTTGTATGTTCTTATATTATCTAGCATATTATATATATACATACATACATACATACATACATACATACATACATACATACATACATACATACATACATACATACATACATCCATACTGTCTTACGATATTCATATAAAGGGGGTTGTGAAAGTTACATAATCTATGGGTGTCCAAGGTACCAAGCTACCTCTGCAATACGTATGACGTAGATCACATGGAGCAACGCGAGAATTGGGTTCAACAAGCTTAATATCGAAAGATATTTGTTACATACATTGTACACTTGACACGAGGGAAAAAATATTGAGATCTAAATAAAAACACGCTCTATTAGATACGGGGGAATGGAATAATAGGCTTATATTTAAATGTTAAACAAATTGACATACAGAGAAGGGTGAACAGTATATTTACTTTACTGTCAGCCAAAGATCAATGGAAACTATTTGCCCGCGTTGTCGTAGAGCTTAACTGATCAAAGAATAATATCGGTGTTACATATTGAAATACCAATTTTTTTTTTAAATTCTAAGTGATCTTTCGTTTTGCTTCGTTTTAAAAACGGACGTTTTAGCGGATAATCCTAATCACTGAAACTAATATTAATACAAGAGACACCGTATGCACTTCTGTGTGTACACTCTTCCACTCAGTCATATTTTTTATGGTAATGCTATCAGAGTTTATGGAACATTCTCTGTTGCTACGCACTAGCACATTCTGTGGTCTGCTAGACATCTAATTTGTCCCATCTGATTTTGCGATTTTTTGTAATATATATATATATATATATATATATATATATATATATATATATATATATATATATATATATATATATAATTTAGCATTGGAGTTGCAAAACAAGATGGACTGATAGATGAAAGTATAAACCCATCTGGACATCACATATTTGATATTGTCATTATGGTTTTCGATCGAAATTTAACACTTCTATTAATTTAATATATTTTTAATTGATGCATACCTTATCTTGTAGTTATGAAAAAAAATCAAAATTACACTTGAACGGAATAACGTACTTCATCCACATTAAATGACACATATCCATACCTGCCATCGTATTATACGCAGACAGATCTGGGTCTGTGTTGTTTGTAATAAGTAATCAGTAGAAAAACAATATAGGCTCTGACCTGCCGACATATCATGCGACGGCAAAGGAGGGTATATGTTGTTTTGTAGATCGATTTGACTTATAATTGAGGATGTACGGTACCTGGAGATGTGTAATGGATAACTTTAAGGCTCCCATTGGTCAAAACTGCTCTCGTCTGCAAGTACAAAAAGTTCTTTGTTAAGTCAATACAACCTTCAGTTAGCAGATTTCAAGATTATAAATGTCAAGAACGTACCTGTTAACTGTATTTGAAGTATCGTTTCCTTATGATACGTTTGTCAATTACGTTTTCTTTCAATGAAACCGATATTGCACCTTACTTTCAGAATATCCAGTTTGGGAACTATCGGTGACGGTTCGTCCCCATTATTACGTCCTCATAGTTTGTTCCCGCATCAAGAATATTCGAAGTTTTTAAGGGAGGATTTTGTATGTAATTACCTGTATTCACGCTGAGCAATGGTTCATTTCAAGATTTGTTGTTTTCGTTAATATACAATCTCAATAAACGCACACAAAACACTTCAGAAAAGGCAGAACACATTGAAATTATTTGGATGAATATTTGTATCAAGATACACGCAAATGATGACTCCTTTAAATTGTACTTTCGGAAAGGAACATACAACTGTGCAGTATGACATTCTGTGAATTGACAACGTTTATTAAGTTTAATTATTTTACATTTATGTGCAATTATTTGCATAATTATTTGTAACACAAGACTGGACAATGTCCTTTCCGATTCGTGTGAACAAACGATTTAGTTTTCGTAAATAACAGAGCTTGAAAATATATGCCGCGAGGGCGGAGTTCGTCGAAACTCACTGTGACTAAGGTTGACCACAGAAAACGGTTGATTCGTTAGAAATTAGCGTTAGCCCAGTCCTGCACATGTTTTCAGGCTACATTTTGGACAGCTATTATATGATTTTTGTTTCTTCAATATGCATGTCTCCATAATTGCATTGAGACATCTTTCACAGAAAGAGAGTTGCTAATTTAACGTTTTGCGTGTCCGGGAAAAAAGCATCAGAAATATTCACTATATCGACGACTTCTACACAGATGATAGAAATCGAATTGTCCAGTTTCTACATGCTTCCTATGTCAAAAACCCACCAAATCTGTAAAGAGCAATTTCATAAATTTTGCAGTAAGGGAGAAATGAAGCGAGAATGAATATTTACAGAATTATGTCTGCCTAATCTTTGAGTACAGTTGGCCTGAATAAACAATGCATGTACTGTCCAGTCTGCCTAACTTAAATACTGATTCCTTTTTCATTTCTTTTAAATGAACAACTGAACGGAGGTCCATGAAATGTGCAATGATATTAATGCACTATCAAAGAAAAGAGCATGTAAAAGATGATCCAGCACTTGAAGAAAAACGAAACATTTAGAATTCTCGTATTGAATTTTCTTATGACTGAGACTAGCAAATTCAAAGATGTAGCTAAGGGCTATATATTTAAACATGTAACCAGGGATTACATATTTAAATATGTAACCAGGCACTACATATTTAAACATTAACAGGGACGATAGATGTAAACATATAACCAGACACTACCGGTTTAAATATGTAGCCAAGGACAACAAATTTAACATGTAAGCAGGGACTGCAGACTTAAATATGTAACAAGGGACATCATATATATATATATATATATATATATATATATATATATATATATATATATATATATATATATATATATATATATATATATATATATATATATATATATGTGTGTGTGTGTGTGTGTGTGTGTGTGTGTGTGTGTGTGTGTGTGTGTGTGTGTAACCAAGGACTACAGATTTAAATATATCACCTGGGATTACGTATTGTAACATGTAACCAGTGACTACAGATTTAAACATATATCTGAGGATTACATATTCAAACATGCATTACAGCGCTAAATATTCACACCTGTTTATAACATATCTCTCTCTCTCTCTCTCTCTCTCTCTCTCTCTCTCTCTCTCTCTCTCTCTCTCTCTCTCTCTCTCTCTCTCTCTCCATCGCGCTATATCGATGAAGTCTTTTCAAATTCCAAGGTTTATTACAAAGACAGTTGTTTTTTGTTTTTGTTAGTTTTAACGACAATCGTAACAAATTGTTGGCTTTATCATCCCGAATAAATGGAAAATATGTGTCTATTCAAACATTACGCTGAGACAGCTGATTCAGGCTGCCATAGGCAGGTGTCGATCTCGCTGCCATTCGATTATGAATCTGACGCTCTTACAATTAGAAATTGCGGTTCCTAATTGAGACAATACAAAAGACTTGCTCATGAGGCCTGCCGAGATATAGACGTTAACCTATCATAGACATGATATCAACGCTCCTACTTCTGTTATTTGGAGAGTTGACAAATAGTTTATTTTTTAAAGCATGCATGCGTATTTTATATTTGCATGCGATGGATTTATGAAACAAAGGATGCATGAATGCTTATCTGCTGCTGGATGAAAAAAGAGGAACATATATAATATATGGCAAAATCTCACTATCTGTGCCAGTGTATACTTCTGCTGATTTGATGTCGTAAATATGCTCTGAAACTATTCAATATATTATGTTTTGTGTTTGTGTGCGTGTGTTTATGTTTGTGTGTGAGTGTGTCTGTGTGTGTGTCTGTGTGTGTGCGTGTGCGTGTGTGTGTGTGTGTGTGTGTGAGAGAGAGAGAGAGAGAGAGAGAGAGAGAGAGAGAGAGAGAGAGAGAGAGAAAGAGAGAGAGAGAGATTTGGATTTTGAAGGTAACTTTAAAAAAGTTTTCAGTCATTTCGCTACGATGTCTGCAGTGTGGCTGTTTGTAGTGATGTCTAGCACTGGGGCAACATGCCCCAGACATTTAGCATCATGAGCCACCCAGTCACATTATTCTGACACCAGGCTAACCTGTCTTAACTTTAACCTCTAAATGCTTAGCGCCAAGTGAGGCAGCTGTTAGTACCATTTTTATGTAAGTCTTTGTTATGACTGGGCCGGGGATTGAACCAGCTACCTCCTGCATCCGACACCTACTCTCTAACCAATAGGCTACCATAGAGGTCATTATACTTGTGGAGCGTTGAATATACTGTTTGATATAATTTAATGGCTTTGTGTTCTATTTGCATGATGTGGTATTGTTTAGGGTGTAATTTAAGGTTCTAGTTATTATGTGGGTGCCTTTGAGTATGTGGACCCCGTCTATTTCACATAGTTGTTGTTATTGTTGTAGGGTTTAACGCCATTTTTCAGCACACGATAGGCTATACATGGCGGCCAATATTAATGGTGGAGGAAGAAGCCAGGAAAACCCCAGAAAGAGCCACCGATCCAAGAGAAGCTACTGGCGAACTTTCTCACATACCCACATTGACCGAATCTGAGACTCGAACCAACGCAGAAAGAGGTGAGATGGCAGTGATCCGTAACGGAGAGCGCTTTAGACCACTAAAACGAATGGAATAATAAGATTATACTGCCGTAGTTTATTTATTTTATTTATCTTTACCGACATAATTCACTTGTTGTTCAAACGTACATCTTTTAATTCTACCATCAAATTAGAATACAACCGAATATTATTTCTAAATAATATGGCCCTAGATATTAAAAAATAACACAGAAAAAAAATGTATAAGAATTGTGCTTTATTGTTAAAAATTCTATTTAGATAGCTATGAAAGTTCATCCCTTCCATTCAATATTTAGCCATACTGGACGGTGTATTGCTTAATTTATTCCTTTTTAGAATGCCGAAAGGTGTCTTTTTCAGATATGATTGGTTTTAAGGTTATTAATACAAGTATAACCATTCAGTCTCTACTACAGGCGCAGAAATGGGTGAAAACGTAAGCATCTTTCACGCGTTTTCAACTTCATAAATCTTTTTTAAAAATATAAAGTAATCCATCTGAGGTGCTAACAATGTAACTACTCATACAATTGCTGTCCAAAATTTAACCCTGAAAATGCGTTGAATACTGGGATACTTTTGTCAATCAAAATTACCTTCGTTTGGTTTAGTCCGTCGTATCAATGCGACTTCCCGTGGAATACTATGACATATTTAAATTGTTGTGCCCTATTGACGCCATCATATAAATAGCGTACATGTATAATTTTGTATATCAATTCTTTTTGTAGACTTAAAGAAACATTAAATTGGTGACAATATAGACTATTTCCTCTTCACAAGTAAAAAACAAATAATTATTTCCATATATTTTTTTCTTCAGAAAGCTACATTTTCATTGACTTGAAGTGATATTTTACCATTCTGTGCCAATGCCGTTGAAATCGCTACAGAGGCGATACCGCTTTTTCACCGTAGTGATGCTATTATGTATGTATGTATGTATGTATGTATGTATGTATGTATGTATGTATGTATGTATGTATGTATGTATGAACGCATGTCTGTCTGTCAGTTTGATTAAAATCGAGATTGACTTAGTAGGCATCGCAGGGACTTATAAAAGGTCATGTTCTTTTGACACTGTGATTCACCAATGCAATCACAGCTTTCAAATTTCTGAACGTATTATACATCATTCTGAAAATATCATTACTAAGGGCAACAATATAAACTATTTCTTCTTCACAAGTAAACAATATAGTATTTCAGAAAGCTACAATTGCATCGACTTGCAGCGATTTTTCCCCCATTCTGTGCCAATGCCTTTGAAATTGCTACAGAGGCGATACTACTTTTTGACCACAGTGGTGATATCATTTGTCCACACACTAATATATCTCAATGAGACAATAAGAGAAAAATTCCAGTCTCATACATGTAGCCTATATTACACCCGATATATCTCAATGAGACCATAAGATACAAATTCTAGTCTCTTGCTAGTATCCTATATTACACCGGTAATTAACATGGTAAGTACAATACTTGTGATTACTTTCTTCCATTCAGTAGGAAATGTAAAATATACGCATCACTTGCACACGAAATAAGTTTGATTTTTCATGAATATGTTTGGCTCCAGAAGTTTTCATTCCACGTCCTTTGTGCACATATGCAGTGATTTTGTAAATATTCACGTTGTTTCCAGGCAGATACTTACCCAATCTGTACTACGAGACATAGCAGGTGCACAATTTACAACCAGAATAATATTTCTGTTATATACTGAAACTCAAGGTCTTATTGACACACATTGTGAAGTAAAAGACGGACTTACTTGAATCATCAATTGGAATTTCAACAAGGTTATAGTCGACGTCGTGGTATGTTTCAACGTTCCTCTAACCACTTTTATAAATTTACTGCTATTATGTGCTCTTCGAGGTTCTTTTAATTATTTCCAAGGCTCCTGTCTCGACCGAGAAACTTTTGACAATATGATGAACATAATTAAAGCCACCTTTACGATAATAATAATAATAATAATAATAATAATAATAATAATAATAATAATAATAATAATAAAATAATGGTCGTGGGTTCGATCCCCAGCTGAGTCATACCAAAAACTTACAAAAATAGTACTAACAGCTGCCTCGCTTGGTGCTTAGCATTTAGAGGTTAGTGTTGGGACTGGTCGGCCTGGTGTCCGGATAATGTGACTGGGTGGGAGATCATACTACAAGTCTGTGACATAATGTCCCAGTGCGAGGCATCACTATAAACTGCAACATTGCAGACATTATAGCGGTATGACTGAAAAATTGTTGCACCTACGTTAAAAAAAATCCAAATCACACACACAAACACACATACACACACTCGCGCGCGCGCGATAATAATAACAGCTTGATATAATGTTTATCAATATGTCACTAGCATAGCTGTCTCATTAACATAGTATGTATGTATGTATGTATGTATGTATGTATGTATGTATGTATGTATGTATGTATGTATGAATGAACGCATGTCTGTCTGTCAGTTTGATTAAAATCGAGATTGACTTAGTGGGCATCACGGGAACTTATAAAAGGTCATGCTCTTTTGACACTGTGATAGACCAATGCAATCACAGCTTTCAAATTTCTGAACGTGTTATACATCATTCTGAAAATATAATTAATAAGGGCAACAATATAAACTATTTCTTCTTCACCAGTAAACAATATAGTATTTCAGAAAGCTACAATTGCATCGACTTGCAGCGATTTTTCCCCCATTCTGTGCCAATGCTGTTGAAATTGCTACAGAGGCGATACCGCTTTTTGACCACAGTGGTGATATCATTTGTCCTCACACTAATATATCTCAATGAGACAATAAGAGAAAAATTCCAGTCTCATACATGTAGCCTATATTACACCTTATATACCTTAATGAGACCATGAGATAAAAATTCTAGTCTCTTACTAGTATCCTATATTACACCGGTAATTAACATGGCAAGTACAATACTTGCGACTACCTTTTTCCATCCAGTAGGAAATATAAAATACACGCATCACTTGCACACGAAATAAGTTTGATTTTTCATGAATATCGTTGGCTTCTGAAGTTTTCATTCCACGCCCTTTGTGCACATATGCAATGATTTTGTAAATATTCACGTTATGTCCTATCAGATACTTACCCAATCTGTACCACGAGACATAGCAGGTGCAAAGTTTGCATCCGAAATAATGTTTCTATTATATACTGAAACTCAAGGCCTTATTGACAGACCTTGTGAAGTAAAAGACGGACATACATGAATCATCCTCGTATGTTTTAATCTTCCTGTAACTACTTTTATAAATTTACTGCTATTATGTGTTCTTCGATTTTGTTCTAATTATTTCCAAGGCTCTTGTCTCGACAGAAAAACATTCCATAATCTGATGAAAATAATTAAAGTCACCATTACGGTACTGCTACTACTACAATGATAATAA